>CBVK0100154247.1:0-28956 GCA_900067695.1 Picea abies
ATTTGCTGCATACACACATATAAACACATCTAAACAAGTAGATCAGCAAACTGTTTGACCAAATACCACAACTAGAAAAAGTTTTAAAAAGACACCAAAACCGTGATGATCCTTGCATAATGGCTTGGGATCATTACACATGTTTTCGAGATGGTGATTACATCAGCCCTATCCACCAATGGATAGAGAGAGCTTGCAATGGTGCATTCCATCCTTGGCATGATCTTGGTTTTGTTTCCCTTTTTCCAGAGTACATTTCATTTTCCAACCAAGCAATGATGGAGATTCCACCATGTCTCCCGGATGATTGATATATCCTTTGTTTTGGTTTGTGACCAAGCATAGGGGAAGACCTCATGCTATTGATGAGCTCATTTGGTGGTTGCATTGGCTATTTGACTTCAACTTGCATTTGTTTCTTCCTATATTAGTTGTAGGGTAGTAAGAATAAGCTTGATTCACAAGCATTAGGTTTTATTTTCTATGCTCCCTTTGCCATTTTGGCTTTATGCCTTTCTTTGTAAAAGCCAGTTTTGAATTTTGGTAACTTGAACAACAACATTATGAACTTGAAATGTGGAAATATGGGATGAGAGTCTGGACCTATCCTGCCACACATTTTCTCTATTTCTTATGACAGGATATAGCAGGTATGCTAGAGATTTGAGGTTCTCATACACTCTCGACTAGAGTGCACGTCCCCATGTGGAGTCAGGTCTTACCCCTCATATAGCATGAGGTTTCTACCATATTGAAGACCTTACCCCATCAAGCGACTTTGGAGAATTTTGGCTTTCAATCCAAGGTGTTGGTGCTTTGATGCATATTTGTTTGTGGATTATCTCACCTTGGTATCATCATCATTCCATATGTTGGAGGCTTACATGTTTGACTTGATGGAGCACAAGCCTTGGTGAGCTTCTTGGATTTATTTGTTGACCCGTAGTACATTACATGGAGAGGCAAACCCATCAACTAAGAGTTTTCCCTATGTATTGCGGGTCATTATTGAATTTGTTGCCTTGAGGTAGTTCTTGATAGTTAGGCATGTGTGCATTCATATTAATCTTGGTGTACATTGGATAGGAGCACCTGTTAACTTAGACATTCCTTACATTTTGGCATGATATTAATTGAATTGTGCACCTTGACTTGATGATGGTTTAACTGGACGGATGTGATGTACATTGCTTATCTTGGGATCCTGGAGAGATGAGATGCCTTCGTGAGGAGCACTCCACATCTACACACTTCCCTAGAGCACTTCATCTTATTTCACACATTCCTAGAGCACCCTCCTTCTTGACCCATGGTTTTTGAGGCAGTTGATGGTTTTGGCAAATAGTTTCACATTATGACCCTTGCTTTAGATTATTTTATTCTTACTTTGGAGAGCACCCACACTTGATGCACATTCTCCTAGGACATCCCTCTTTTGTCCCTTGGATTGAGAAGAGTTCATCGATTGCACGTCGATCTATGCCTTGGCACATTATTTGAGGTCACCCTATGTTTGAGGAGTTCTTATAACAACTAATGGACCATTGCTTGCATACTTATCTATGAGATCCACTTTTGGAGGAGTTTGATAACTTTATTGGAGGGGCGTCCTAGCTCATTTGCATATATCTTTTGATAGAGTGCCCAAATTGTTGCCACATCAATCCCAGTAGATGTAGAATGGCTACAAGATTTCATAATTGTGGTCATAACAAAAATTCCAACAAAAATTAAGGGAGTTATGGTGGTTGCAAATTTGTCATCTTAAAACCCTCGCCACATTTTAACCAACCTTTTTAGGAATACCCCACCTGTGTTGCTTACGCATTTTGGTTATTTGGGAAGAGTAAGATTAACGAATGCACATGGTGGAGAATGCCTTTCACATAGAGCTAATATTTGCATGTTTTAAGGATATTTTAAGAGGGGCATTTGCACAAGAAGGCCATGTGGCACATCAAGCCTTCACACTTGGTCAAAGATGGCTTCATTCAAGAATAAGTTTTACTTGAGAGAGAGACTTGTGAAATCTCCTTCATCATTGTTGCACTATTTTTATTATTTTGTTGGATGTTTTTGTCTTAGATAGCCCATCATGTAATACTTTCGTATTTTTCTAATATTTTTCTTGGAGAAGAAAGTGGATCTAGAAACTACTAATTATTATTTTATTGTAAGGGAGATGGAGGACTCAAATCTATATAAGGATTTTCTCTCGTTATTGTTGAAAATGGTTGGCTTAATGAAAAATACCTCTTTTGGAGCCTAGATGAATATCTTATGAAGGTGAATGTGAATGTAAGGGTTTCTATGTAAGTGTGGCTTCCATTTTCTTCCATATTGCTGATTTATGATTGCTGGAAATTACTTCTCATTCTGCTGCACTAAGGGCTCCATTTTAGGGCGACTTGGTCATTGGAGAAGAACACTGGATGAGGTGAAATCTATCAAATGCTCTTGATGTTTTTACTATTGAGTTGAATGGTTATTGGATGTCATTTCATTGAAAGATTATTCAGTAATTTTCAGAAAGAAGTAAGATCACCCTCTGTCGTCTTTGCATGTTAGTGCATAGGGGGCCTTTGTAGGGCCTTTACTCTACTATTTTCTAGCAATATAGTGGTGCATTCCTAGGTGAGATTTTGCATGTCAAGTCGGCACTTCTCCCCATCCCCACTCATCTATTTTTCATCCCTCTTACTTTCCTTTATCGACTACATTTTCCCAAGTTGGATAAGTACTAGTATTTGTCCTCCATCCATTCTATTTATAAAATCTATACTACAATTTATGTTTTTCTAAAGCTATTTCTCCATTGTATCTTGAGCCTCCATTGCATAGCTTTAATGATCCAATTCTAGGGATACCCTCCTTGTGCCAAAGGCCAAGTTACCAAAAACATCAGGCTAGGCCCTCGAAACACTGATCCTCGTTTCAGATTCTATAATGGAGGGAATATGGCCTTGAAACGTATCACTACCATTTCAAAAATTCTGAAATGCCAAGTATCAAAATCGGATATGGATCGGTCAATTTTGAATATGGATTAGGTAAAAAGTGCCACGTCTCAGAAAAAAATCGTGGTATGTTTCAGTAGTTTGGGTGACAAAAAATCGTTTTACTAATTGGAAATTGAACTTTGAAATCTTAAAAGCACCTTACCTATATTAACGACCCCTCAAACTTATAAATAAAACCATTTGCCCCCCTCTAAAGCGCACATCAAATACCAATCTTGATTTTTGAGCACTTCAACAACGGGCTTGCTTGTGTTGAATTTTTTAATGCTTAGCTCAAGCACATGTGGTTTCTTTCAATTTAGCATGAACTTGAACCATAAACAATGCAGCAATACAATATACAATAGTTGCAGTAACCAAGATCACAAGAAGAATAACCATGCACAAGACACAAGAAGTTATCCTGGGAAAACTCTTCTCAAACAAGGGAAATACCCAGCAATCCTTTGCTATAGAGTCAACAGAAGATCACCCTTTCACCACAAACCCTAGTGCACACAAGCGGGTGGTCTATGACCAAGAAAGCTAGCGCCTAAGAGAAGTGCACACTAAATTTCAGACCTCCACAATATGTTATGTGAGAATGAGATATGACCCACAATGGGGATGTATCTCTCCTATAAATACATGACCTAGCTCAACAATAAGATGTGTCTATTGGCACAATAGGGCTGACTTCTACAACTCAATAATATAATTAATCTTTTACACAATATTAATTATCTTTACATGGTGGGACCGACTTGTACCCTTTACAATACAAATTAGGGTTTTACCAAAGTCTTACTCTTTGACAATATAGCAAGGGATCTCACACATCCTCTAGTGCTTTGCCACTAGGGACACGTCCACCTGTGCTCAATCACAAGGACGTCACTCTCAAACAGATCAACTCAACTAAATCCATAGGAGTATGAACTGGAGAGCCATCTCAAGTCGACTTCAACTAAGTCCATAGGAGTCAAACAGGAGACCATCTCATGTCATCTCAACTCAGTCCAGGGGAGCACAACAAGAGACCACACACGTCATCTCAACTCAGTCCATAGGAGTATGACTCACCCATCACATGGGCGTTCTCACAGATCGTCTCAACTCAGTCCAGAGGAGAACGACCTGGAGAATGTCTCATGAAGCTGCAATCATCAACAGCTTGAGCATTTGAACTGGAGTCTGAATGCTTAAGGGTTAATCGAATTACTTGGAGTTCCAGCTTGGAGCTGCAACTCAGGAGTCCTCATTTCTAGGTATGAGATATGTACACCAACTACCTGTAGCTTACTTCTTGCTGCTTGGGCCTTGCTGTCCTGAAAACTTTTATTATTTCTGCTATACTGTGGAGTCCTGAAGGCTGAAACTATTCTTTTAATTCATGCTGTGGAGACCTGTACAATTAATTTAGTCACTAGTGCAATGCTTTTCCTTCCTAGGAGTCTACCTGAAGCTTGCTTCTTAAGTTCTTGTTGCTTGAACCTTGCTGTTACAGATACCCAACATTTCTGTTACAGACTACACTAGACTACAGTTACAGATTGCACTTGATATGCTGTTACAAACTACAGTTAGTCTTCACTATTTAGACTTTAAAATTTTAAATAATACATTGTATTGGGGTTTTCTGATTTTCAAAGTTGCTGTTACAGTTAGAATAGTAATGAGGTTTGCTGTTGTAATGTATCTACTAGATACATTACAACAACAAACCCCATGACTCTTCTGACTGCCTTTAAAGTTTAGATCCTATCAAAACAAAAAAGAATTCTGATGTAAATAGAAAAATTAAAAAACATAATTGAAGAAAAAATAAAAAATAAAAGTTTAAAACAGAGAAAAAAAAACATATTAACAAAAAAAAACAAATTTGAAAAAAAATTAAAAACAAAAACTTTAAAAAAGCAAAGTTTAAAAAACACGTTCTTCCTGTATCAGGTTCATCATTCAAAGCTGAGAACTTGGAAGGTTTGCTCATGCTGCTAGCTTGCTACAGATGGAATATAATTATATATCCTATGTTGCATGGGAACGCATCCCCTCCAAAAAAACCCTTGTCCCTTGCGTTCCAGCGTTCTGGGGACTTGAGAACACCTTGGGAATGTTCCCAAAACAGTGGGAACGCCATCGGGGACTTCCATGGCATTTCCAATCCATCCCTCACAAAATTCCGGAATGGCTTGGGTACAACACCCTCTCATTCTTCTCCAACAGTCTGGCACAGACTTCATCCAACAATCTGGTCACGGGCTTAAGCTACAGACTGGTTGCGGGCTTCTTCTACGGCGCACACCCTTAAAGCGACTTCTCTGTTCGCCAAGTCCACACGACCAGCATTTATCCAGAATTAGCTCTCTTCTCCTCTATTTGCCGCCAACAGTCAGGGGCTGAGCTTTCAAATTTCAAATTTATTAACGTGTTAAATTTTTATTGCAATGTTTTAATTTATTTCAATGTTCTAATTTATATCTATTATTTACCAGGTGTAAGGATCATGCATCCAATTCAGATAGATGTTGCATCATGGAAACGCAAGAGTGCATTGTTTATAAAAGCGAAGAATGGTGTACGCCAAGCTAAACCGGAGCAACGAAAGTTGACCTACTGAAGGGGGATAACGGTGAAGGGAAATGCGTGGGACAATTCATTCATTGGCTTGCCTTTGGATTGGCCATGGCAGACAGCATTCATGTATTGTGAATTTTTACATTTTTTAAACATTTATTATTTTATATTTATATGTATGTATTTTTATAAATATACATGTAACATAATTATACGTATTCTTATAAATATACATGTAACATAATTATATGTATTTATATGTATGTAGAAAATTAAAACTATCATAATTTATATGTATTTAAAAAACTAATAGTTTTCATTATAAATATAAATTAAAACTAAATACAGTTTTAGTACTAAATCTATCATATACATAAACTATCATATTAATACTAAATACATATGAATTGTGTATATTTATAGTTTTAATTAAAACTATCATATGTATATAAATATTTATATGTATGTAGAAAATTAAAACTAGAATTCATGTATGTTGAATTTTTAAATATTTATTATTATTATTATTATTATTCTTTTCAATTATATATATCTATATATATATTATTGTCGTCCCCAACTTGCCGTCCCCTAAGAAATTTGGGGGTGCGCTCTAGCCGTCCCAGAAACTCGTCCCCCCATCCCCAAAACCAGTGCAACATAGAATATATCAGATCTGCAGTCTGCAAATCTTATTTTCTGATTATCATTTTTTGTTATTTTATTGGTATTACAGGCTATAGCTACTCTTTTTGTATATTCATCATGGAATCACTGTCCCTGAATGTTGGGGGAATTGAATCTGCCACTAAAGAGAAAAATGATCCAAAGTCTCCTCGTTGGAAATATGTCACTGTTGTGGGGACGATCCTAGGAAGGGCTTCATTGGTATGAATTTGTAGTGAATGTAAAAAGGAATTCAAGGCATCCTACACCTGGGTGAAAACACATTTAATTGGTACGAAGAACAATGGAATTAGAGCATGCACTGGCCCACCTAATCCAAATGGGACAGATGGAAAGGGTTTGAGCAAGAAAAAGATGGCAAAATATAAGAAAGAATAGGATGAGGCAGATGCTAAAGCTGTAGAGTCAAACCCTCTCTTTCAAACCAAACAACCAACAAGACTGGGAGCAGCTTCATCGAGGCCTCTATTGCCCCCTTGCTAAGTCACCTGACATGGGACATTGAGGACACAGAAATACAAGTATCCGACACGGGCATGACAACCCCCGGAAACAGGACACAGAGGACACATTATATATATATATATATATATATATATATTAAAATTTAAATTATGAATTACACATACAAAAATGAAGTAATTAAACTGTAAACATTTACATGATAATGATACAAATTCAATGATATAACTAGTACTAACTTAGTAACTACTAAGTTACTAACTTACTAACATAAATGATGACATTGCCAACTAAACACTGTTGTCCAAACTGATGTCATCAAGAAACACATCCCACATCTTTGTCTTTCCCTTCAACCACTCTTCTCTCTGCCCAGTGCCTGCAAATAAGACAAAGGTTGGTGTACACATACACCACTAAGTCACTTGACACGATGACAAAGAGAAGAGTTCAACAGAAGAGTTTATACTTGAGTGAAGGGTACATTTTTACTAGGGTTGTGATAGAAGAGTTCAACGATGAATGCCACCAACATCGAGGTACATAAAGGGCTTGGCGCCCTTGATTAAATGTCAGTTCCATACCCTCATACATGATAGAATCCAGTGAAAACATTGCAATCTTGCCAATCGTGAAATCCTGAAAACCGGTAAGTCTGCTGAATTTTGAATGGGACCTAAAATTCTACTTTCTCCATATGAAGTCCAATGAGATTCAAACCACTCTCAAACATCCTGAAACGGTTAATGGTAATGTTAAAAATTTAAGTAAAAGGATGAAAATGAAAGATAAGGAGAATGTCACTTTTACTAGGGTGGGTGAAATGGAGGGGGTGCGGACCTCTTTAAATAGCATTAGGAAACATAACCCTTAGTTGCACACTGAAACACCTCACAACTGCAACTTGCATGAGTAAACATGAGCCCAAGTCCTTTTCTGAGCAGGACACGTGTCCTATTTTCAAGACATGAGTGTCATGTGAACATGACATGTCCTAAACATGTCTCTGACACATAGGCTACGCAACACGAGGGAGGGTTGGATGTGTCAGGTAACTAAGCCCCCTTGTGAAATCAACACTCCTTCAAAGCAGACTAATTTGGGACTATTAGAAAAGAGTTTTAATAATGATGCTCGAAGCATCACAGTTGAAGCTATAGGCCAATGCATTTCTACAAATGGACTTCCTTTTAACCTAGTACGATCCCTTACTGAGCAGTGATGATTAAGGAAGTTAATGAAGCCCCAAAAGGGTACAAGGGCCCTAGTTACGAAAAGGTTTGCACTACACTTTTGACTGCTGAGAAGTTACGTTTGGAGGGTGCCTTCAATCCCATTTGTAATTCATGACACATTTCATGGGTGTCCATCAATTTTGATGGATGGAAAGATCATAGGGATAGGCCTTTGATCGATGTGATTGCTCAAAGCTCTAAAGGGGTAATATTTTTGAAGGAAGTTGATTTTCAAGGGAAGCAAAAGGATGCTCACTTCATTGCTCACATTTTGATTGAAGCAATTGAATCTGTGGGGACAAAAAATGTTGCCCAGGTCACAAAAATCAACGCAAATATGTGTAGAGTAGCGAACCTAATTGTCGAAGGTAAATATCAACACATCTTTTGGACCCCATGTGTTGTAAATTCATTTAACCTCATGTTGAGCAACATGGGTACCCAACGTGGGTGGATTAGACAAATTTTTGAAGAGGGAAAGAAAAGTCAAGGCTTTATCACAAATTGTCACATGTCCCAAGTCATTTATCGAGAATTTGTGAAGTTAGAGCTTCTTAAGGTACCCAAACATTACTTCATAAATTCTAGGACTCTAAATTCTAATCTATTATCTCAGTTTTAATTGATTGAAATCTTGGCACTTGCAGGTTGTTGAGACTCGTTTTGCCTCTGACATCATATGCTTGACAAGGCTTGTGCAAGTGAAAGAAGCCTTACAATCAATGGTATGTAGTTATCTTTGGACTCAACAGAGGCAATCCCAAAGTGAAAGAGCACAAGCAGTCAAGAGGATGGTTGTTGATGATGAATGGTGGGATAGGGTGGAGTACCTCTTGGCATTTTCTAAGCCAATTGTGGATTTGCTCTGAATGCTCAACACAGATAGACCTATTTTGGGAGAGGTGTGTGACGACATTGACTCCATAATAGAGAAGATAAGGGAGGTCATCAATGCCAAGGAGCAAGTCCCAAATGAAGTTTTTTACAATGAAGTAAACGACATATTGACCAAAAGGTGGAACAATATGACCACCCCATTGCACCTTTTGGCCTATGCAGTGAATCCCAAATACTATTCTGCACAGTTGATGAGTGATCCAGAAAGAACTGCACCAAACAAGGACCTAGAAGTGTCATAAGGGTTTAAAAAGCTTTTAGAAAACTATTTGTATATCCTGATATAAGGGTTTAGATCTGTTTGGAGTTTTCACATTTTCTGGGATCCAAGGGTTTGGGTGCAGATGTTGAGGCTATGCGGGATAATACCTCACTAACTCTGATTGATTGGTGGAACTTCCATGGTGGGGAAATCCCAAATATCTAAAAGTTAGTAATAAGGATCTTGTCACAGGTTGCTAGTTTCTCATCGGTAAAGAGGAATTGGAGTACATATGGCTTCATCCATTCAATGAAGCGAAACATATTGGGCTCCAAGAAGGGTGAGGAACCTGTGTATGTTCATTCCATCCTTCACCTTCCATCACACAAGAAGGATGAATAAAAATCGAGGCCCACCAAACTATGTGATGCGGAACCAAAGTTGGCTAACTTGGATATGACATTAAGTGCCATGTCTCACCTTAATTTGTTTGATGAGGAGGCTCCAATAATTGCTTCTTCAAGAGGGCATGGCAGCAATGTTCCCATTTCTGGAGAGGATGTACTACCTCCTCAACTCGCACTTACTAATAAAATCCCTAATCCACAAGTTGCAACACGAGAGGGAACTACTAGGACGGTCACCACTATCACCTAAGCAACCTATCCTCTCACTTTAGATTCTCTTCTCTAACTCAAGGGGCATATCCCTAGTTATTAGGATTACTAAAGCTATAACAATGAAACTCAAAGGTGATGTGAAGAGATGGCTCTAGCAAAACAATGTTTTTGTAACATAATGAAGTAGAAAAGGTGATGGATGAATCAAGAGATTAGTACTAGAAACTCTACGATAATAAGCAACAATAGAAAGAATTAGAACAATAAGCCACACCTTGATAGGAAAGAAACCCTCAGACACCACCTATGCTCCAAGAAAGATATATCCATTAAGCTCCAAGGAGTGGAAACTCCAAAAATCCAACCATGGGAAACAATGAAGAGAGCAAACCCTTATCTAACCTAGATCTAGCCTAGGGAGAAATAAAGAAACAATATCCTCCAACCAATTAAGCAAGAATGCATAAAATAAAAAGTGGTCAAGCCATGTGTACCAATCTCCAACAAAGTAGCTCCATGAAGGTGGGACGTCTCCATCAAAGAGAACATAGAACATGTCAAATCTCTAACATCTAGTCTCCAAGAAGATCCAAGTATAGAGCTCCCTAAAAATGTGCAATGAAACCCTAGATCTAGGGTTTGAAACCTCCTAGATTCACCCCAATGTGGATGTGTAGCTCTCCAAGGTGAAATGTCCTCAAACCATGGAAAAACCAAGACCCTCATAAGATGGCACATGTAGCATCATGAGTAAGGCGTCCTCCTCCATTCATGAGTAAATGTGTGATAAAGCTCCTCAAATATGGGACATCCTCAACCATGAGCATTGACATGAGTGCAAGCTACTTCCTTAAGGTGGACATCTCAAAATAGGGCTTAAATCAAGTCAAACCTCCAAATATAGAAAGTGTGAGATCTCCAAGTAGAACATCGAAATAATAAGGCATGGAAGCAAAAGGGTGGACATCCTCAACAAATCAAGTGTCAGGAAAGTGGATCCATGAAACAAGGCACCAAATCCATGAAGAAGACATGTCGAATGTCATCAATGCTTAACTAACTCCATGAAGAAAAGGGGCAGCCCCTCTTCAATTCAATATAATAATAACATGCCTCAACATGTGTGCAAGACAGGCCTCCAAAATGGAATGTATGGACCCCATTGGGACTGATTTCCCTAGAGGACAATGCTAAGTGATAACAGGCACAACTGTGAAAAAATATTGTTTTAGAGTATGATACTAATTCAAAATCAGATGTCATGAAGAAGAAAAGTTGGCTGCAAAAATTATCCTATATTACATGTAAAAAAGGATTTTCATTTATGACCTTTGCACAGTATTATGTGGTTTTGAATATCATTACTTGTAAAGTTGTAAAATGATTGCTTCAACAATGCTCAAGTAGATGAAAAATAGATCTTGCTTAATATCATACTAATTTGACCTCAATTTTATCTGGGCAACAAGATTCAAAAATAATCTTCATATAATTCTTCAAATATAAGGTTACTAATTGAAATATATGTACATGATAACAATTCTTGCACAAGGTGAGCTCTAGTTGATGGGTGGTTGTATAGCAGAAATCAAGTCTAATGAGATATACTCAATTGTCTAGTTGTTGAAATTGTTGTGCATGTTCATTTATTTAATTTTATTTTCCAAGTGGAGGATACAACATGGAAATCAGTCCCTGACGTACCTAAAAAGAATCCCGTAGAAGTCCATGTGGTATCCCTTTTGAATACAGATCCATGAAGGATCCAAGACATATCCGAGAAGGATCAATATCCCATACGATCTGGGTGTATCAAGGGAGAACGAAAGGTCGATAACTACGATGATATACAATATTCATAGGCCAGTGTGTTCAGAAGAGGAAATAAACAGTTATAGAAAGCAAATATGTAATGCCATAACTACAATTTTGTCATACACAATTTCAAAAAGACAAAAGTGCATGGAAGAATGAAATATAAATCTTACGCGACTGATAAACTAAAACCACACTGATCAAAGATATTGTAAAGCATAAACAAACAGACTGCTAAAAATCAATGAAAAAATAACTAGAGCTTATAGAGATGATAGAAGGTTAGATGAAAGATCATAAAGAAAGTGCACATGACAATGCAAAGAGATCTTAAAGAAAATGCATAACACTGTAACATTCTGAAGTTACTTCTGTTAACATAGAATACAAAACTTCTTCCACAACATATGCCATGGCATAGTGTCTTACATGACTTGATGTCTCCTGAAACAACCAATTCAAATAGGGAATCCCAGGCTGCTTCCTGTATCAAAGAAAACATATAATGTCAAATAAGACTCTGCATACCTTCACTTTACATATTTGGACAATCTCTTCCTAGTGTAATTCAAAATAAGTAAAAAGTTGCCATCCAACAAATTAATGTTATTTAAATTATAATGTATACAAGCAATTGTTTATGAAAAGAGACAATCTTATCAAATGAAGACAAATAAAGTGTTAAATTTAGAGCAGCTATTAAGTTCTTTTCAATTTACTAGACAATAATAGCATAAGCTGGATCATTGAAAGATACACAATCACAAGGTGCACAACATTTATCCTGGGAAACCCTCATGGGAGAGAAAACCCAACAAAAACTTCCTTAATATAGATAGCCAATACAATGCCAAGATAATAAACCAAACACTAGAGAATATCCAACACTGAGCAATGCGCCTCTCTCTTCCTTCTTCCGGCAACTGGCAACTTCAACTTCCTTCAAACTTAGATGAGTGACTTGAGTGAGTGAGCTAATGAGGCGCTAGCCTCTCTTATTTATACTGGCTGGCAGGCGCTAGGGTGGTGTCTCTTCATCAAGCAGGGCCAACTTCTTCACTTAGTGGTTAAAACCACTTTAATTAGGCCTGGGGGCCGACTTCTTAATTAGCAACATATAATTAGGGTTTGACCAATCCACAAAAGGCGATTTGGTCTTATACAAAGCCCAAAATGATCAATCCACAAAAGGGGATTGATCTATAAGATAATAGCTCAATAATAAGTAGAACATTCTTTGCAGTTACAATATTTCAACATAAAGCAGGCTCATCGAGACAAAAGATGTCATCTAAACCATATGTACCAACAAACAATGGAGGAGTTTACCAACAATAGTTGCTTTACCTACTAAAGAATATATCCACCATATAATAAGCAAGGCTTTGTCAAATAAGTGAAGAAAGGAAACAAACCAATACAAACTTCGTAAATTAATTACAATTTCAAATTCCTCTAAACTAACTAAAAAACCTTGTGAAAAAAACCTATAAACCAAGAAAAAACAGGAGATTTGAGTAGCTTTCCAATTGAATTGTTATCATTAAATAATTTAAAATTGGTAAGAAAAAAGCCTTTTTTAACTCCATTGCATAAACCAATGCAAAAGATCAACCATATTATTATAAGCCTATTTCTTGAAGTGGATGTTGTGACTGCAATTAAGGGACAAATAATAATTTTGGGATTTCCCTCTAATTGAATTTCTTGTTTAAACTCCATTGCATAAGTCGGGGAAAAAGATCAACTATATTATTATAAACCTATTTCTTGAAGTGGATAATGTGATTGCAATTAAGGGAGGCAATGAGTATTGCAGGACAAGTTAGAGGTATTTTGCTCCCAGATAACTCAGAGATGGTCAATAACCATTTCGCAGATGATCCTCTCCTCTCTGTCGATGTTGATCAAGAGTTTGTTGAGGGGCTCTTTCTTGCTTGGATACATTTTGTGCTACTTCAAGGGCTATCATCAGTGCTCATAAAACTGATTACTGGATTCTTGTATTGGATTCCCCTCCTAAGTGGATTCCATCATTGGTCCCATATTCGTCAAGGATTATAGTCAAATATCTAGGTACACCCTTTGGGATTGGGTTGTCACCGGTTGCTATGTTGTATTGGTGCTTGCAAAGGCTATAGAGTAAGTTACATATTTGGCATTATAAAAGCATCCCCTTTGCAAGGAAGTTGACTACGGCTGCTTGCATCCTTCAGGCCTCACACATGTATTTTGTTTTTTATTGGTGCCCCAACAAGACTCAATTTTGGCCTACACTACGGGGGAGCACCCTCCCCACCCCCGCTCTCGAAGCACACTCCCTTCTGGGAGCGTTTTTCGGGAGAACACTCCCTTGGAAAACGCTCAGGGAGCGTCACTCCCTAAACACTCCCTCAATGCTCCCTAGCTGCTCCAACACAGTGAAGCAGATTCATTTTTTTGGGGGTGTTTGGGAACCAAGTCAAGGTTCCAAATGGCTTCAAAAGGCATGGTGAGGGTTTGTTAGGATTAAACAAGGGCTATACAAGGGCTCGACCAAGTCAATAAGCTTGTGGCCAACCTCTAATTTTATCACAGGGCTGCTAAAAGAAGGCCCGGCCCCTTCTCCTGTACCTGCAATAGCTCTTAACTGTTTGTGCAGAGATGGTATTCTTCAGGACCTGCTCTAATACCATGTTGAAATTTTATTGCTAGACTAACTGCAGTAAATAATTAGGACCTCAAGAAGAATAACCAAGCATAGATAACACAAAAAATGGGTATGCTCGCTTAACCATAGGTAATGCTCTTTCATTACCACCCAACCATAGGCATACTCAAGTGCCACCCCCGAGCAGAGTAGGAGACTTGCTACAGAAAGATATCCAAGAGAAATTCACCCAAATACATAGATAGATGATGTTACAGAAATGTTCAGATCAGGCCGAATTATGCTGCCTCAGACTAGTATTCCTATGGCTGCCTCAGATGTGCTAGGAGGGCGAGTTGTTGTGTTTCAAATGAGAATGACTCGCACATTTTTATATTAGTTCATTACAGCGAAGGGACACACCTTTTTACTTTCACAATAGAGCCGACTTGTGCAACTTGCATATTAATTTGTCTTTACATAATAGGGTCGACTTGTATAAGTTACAGATAAATTACTTTCATAATAGGGCCAACTTATGACCTTGTCTCTCATTGCTAGAGAAGGGTTTTCTCTTCTCAGGATATCAATCTGTAGGAGGTCTCTTGGAGGTGAATACCTCCCACAGCTACCAAAAACATCAATGCAAATTACAATCTCGAATAGAAGTGTTTGCTTTCCTTTTATAGACTAAGGATCCAGCGAACTTACAAAATGATGGAAGAAAGTGATTAGAAAGAGGAGTAGGCTCCTTGGGAGGTCTCGGATACTCCAGATCCACGAGAAACAAGCAGAGCTTCCTTCTACCTATTCATGAAATGTTAGAAAACAGCAAGCAATTTTCGCAAAAAAAATTTAGAACAACCTGTAAAAGGTTGTTAGTCTCATGCAAAATTTCCCAAGTGAAGGTTAGATGAAAAATTAGTAAAATGACTAAGAAAATCAGCAATAAACTAACTTTTTTAGTGGCTTTTGTTCTCTGTTTGGACAGCAAACAGCGGGCACTAAGATTGCCAAAATATAGAAATTAAAGCTCTTAATTAGGATCTACCTTTTAGCATTAAGATCTAGCTATAAAACTCGCTAATGACCTTTTTATCAGATCTAGTTAAATGATTAATGAAAATGAAAGCATAAAGTAGATCTAGCTATGCATGCATGCATGTGTATGGATATATTTACAATCTACTTTTAAAACATAGATCTAACTTGCATGCAAGAAAATGTAACCAGATTTGAATTTAATATGAAAGGGAGAGAGAGAGGGAGCTTGGAATGCGGAATTTCCTTGTGCTGTGGGGTCCTTCGGTATTGTGATGAGGAACTCTGTTCTCGATAGCCTTAGAGCTTGTGGAAGGTTTCTCAAGGCAATCCTGCCACTTCTCCAAGCATGAGGACCTGTAAAAACTTAAAACTTGCAAAAAATGCGTTAAATATAGTGATCCCTACACAAGAAACTTAGATAACATGTTAATACAACCAAAAATACATGTAAATCTAATATCTCTAGTATAAGAAAAAAATAAGATCCTAAAAAGTTGATTATCTTAATGAGATCTTATCCTATTGGGTGATAGCACCCCTTCAAAGGCCAAAAATAACGTAAATGCATGCAATATTAAGCCTACGGTCACCTCATATAATAAGCATTAAACATCAAACATCCACACAAAAGGTACACCGCACTAATGTGACCTAGAAAGTCTTTCCGTTTTTATTCCGGAATAATATTACAATAGCAGTACAAGCACAAGCTAGCCCAAACTCTCATTAACCAAATGAGGAGGGGTATGCTTGATTAAATAACAAAAGGAGGCACAATTCCCAAGGATGGGAGCACATATCCCAATGTGAGGCGAGCCATGTGTGAGGGTGGATCAATGCCACATCTCCAGCAAACTCAAGGTAAGTTGCCACAACTCCAAGCAAAGTGAGTGAGATAGCGCCACATCTCAAGAGGGAAGGTGTGTGCCTCCTTGGGATTGACGCCCTCAAGGAGAGTGTGCCACCTCCCATGAGAGAGGGCGCACCTCTCCTTGAGATCTCCACCAAGTAAACTTAACTTGCCACAAAGTTACTCAGAACTCGCCTCAAGTGCCACTAACCAGTAGTGAGGGAGAGTTAGACTGGAGACAAGTCAAAAACATGTCCCCGACATGTTTCCTTGAAAATAGGAAATGAATTAAATCACCTTTTTGTGGAAATAATTGATTTTTATGAGTAAAAATCAATTATTTTGCTCGAAAAGGGGGTATTCTGAGTTAGAAAATAATACTCCCCTAGGTTTTTAACACCTCCTAGTACCACTTATTAAATAAGTACATGAAATTACAAGGTAAGACGTCCTTTTTTTAACTAGACATTTTACGTTAAAAAAATTTAGGAGGACATAATGGATGTCCATAAAACTCTGGCCAAATGACTAGCATGGTAATATACATTTGACACTAGACTTAGACAAAACACACTAAGGCAAATCCATTAGGACACACTCAAGCTTTGGAGGAAATGAGTGAAAAAATTTTAGAACATTATAAGTTGTCGAAGCAAGGTATAATGGACCAAGTGAAAAAAAAACACTCTAGAGTATGAACTAATAACCATGCCTTAGGGATCTGAGTCTTTTACATACAAGAGACCTCATGCTAACTCATTTTATACAATTCCCCCCAGGGGGGTATTGAACATGCATTGAAGAAGAAGAAATGAAGGGGCAATGGTACTCGGTAGGACAACTAAACTCTAATTTTGAACAAGTGTCTTGTCCAATCTTGTGGATCATCGTAAGTCCTTCCTTGCATGAGGTATTCTATATGTAAAAGACTTAGCTCCCTAAGACTTGGTCATTAGTGCATTACTCTAGAGTGTGTTTTTTTCACTTGGTTAATTATACTTTGCTTTTCAACGATTTATAATTTTCTAGGTTTTTTCAATCATTCCTCCAAAGTTGGAATATGTCCTAATGGTTAGGCCTCGATGTGTTCTATCTGAGCCCAGTGTCTAATGTATATTACCATGCTAATCATTTATCTAGACTCTTATGGACATGCATTAGGTCCCTCTAAGATTTTTTAATGTTTTTTCTAGCATTAAAAAATTCTTGTAAAACGGGGAATTTCCTTGTAAATTGATGTAATAATTAAAAATGTGGTACTAGGAGGTGTTTTTTTCTGTTTGCTAGTTTGTTCGTTACCCATGGGACTAGCCTGTGGCTGAGAAACTGCGACTCAGGGGCATCTAAGTCGTCAAAATCACTCGAGGATCACACCCGACCTGAGCCACACCAACCCTTAACATGGTTGGATTTTTTGTCCTCGCAGGTTTCGAACCGGTGACTTTAACATCACGGAGTGCCTTAACAGCACACTCCATCACCGACTATCCTACAGCTCGGGGACACTAGGAGGTGTTATATGCCTTAAGGGGTATCGTTTTCTAACCCAGAATACCCCTTTTACCCTTGTACCCCCTTTTCGAGAGAAATAATTGACTTTTTCTCATTAAGAAGTTAATTTTACTCAAAAAAGGTGAATAAAAGACAAACAAATCAACTCCCTATTATTAAGGAAACATGTCCAAGACATGTTTTTGACTTGTTTTCAGTTCACTTAGCCTCACTGGCTGTTAGTGAGAGTTGACAGCAAGGGAGAATTAATTGTTGACTTGACTTGACTCGATGGAGATCCCAAGGAGAGGTGCACCCTCTCTCTTGGGAGGTGGCGCACTCTCCTTGAGGGTACCAATCCCAAGGAGAGGTGCACCTTCCCTCCTCACATGTGGTGCCCTCTTACTCACCTATCTCTTGAGTGGTGGCACTTACTCGAGTTCTCTTGAGATGTGGCGTGGATCCAACCTTCCACTTGGCTTGGTCTATCTTGGGATGTGCACCTTGGAAAGTGTGCCCCTCTTCTCCATATAACCAAGCATCCTCTCCTCTTGTAAGCTAATGAGAGTTTGGGCTTTGTTTGTATTGTACTATCATTGTATCATTTTGCTATTGGAATAAAGAAGGCTTTGGAGGTCAAGAAGGTGGCTTGTATTATTGTGTGGATGTTGGATGTCATGCGCTTTAATATATGAGGTAAATTTAGTTTAGATTCTTGCTTTTAATTTGTTATTTTGGCCTTTGAAGGGGTGTTATCACATAGTAGGATAGGATTCATTAAGCTAACTTGCTTCTTAGATCCTATTGATCATTTACAGTAGAGATATTTGATTTGCATGTGTGTTTCGGCTAACTATCATGCTATCCAAGTCTCTTTTGTAGGTGACACCAAGTATTTAACAAGTTTCTTGCAAGTATTTTAAGCTTATAGGTCCTCTTGCTTGGAGAGGTGGTTGGCCTAGATTGTACCTTCCACGAACTTCAAGCTTCCTAAAGACATAGTCCCTCAACATTTCATCAGGAGACTCCATGCCCAAGGCTTCCAAATTATCAAGTTTCTCTCTCTCTCCTTCACAAAAAATCTAAATATTTCCTCATTACTGTTCTTTGCATGCATAAGTTAGATCTTCATTTCAATTATAAATCAAAAGTAGATTTTACTTCTACATGCATGCATATGCTAGATCTAGTTGTACTTTCATTTTGCTATCATCCAAAGTTAGATCTAGCACTAAAAAGTTTATCTTTTAAGCAAGTTTTATAGATAAATCTTAAGAGTTAAGAGGTAGATAGTTTTTAAGAGCTTTAAATTCTTTATTAGGCAATCTTAGTGCCCATTTGCTTGCTGTCCAAACAGCAAGCAAAAGCCACTAAGAGAGTTAGCTTCCTTGCTTGATTTCTTGGTCTTTTTGCTAACTTGTTTCATAGTTTTCACTTGGTAAAATTTCTATAAAGTCTAACACCTTTTGCAGGCTGTCCCAAAGCACTTTTAGGCATCTTTTCCCCACTTTAGCTTGCGGTTTTTGCAGGTTTAACGAACAGCGAAGGGAATACTCTACCCGATTTTCAAGGATCTGGAACATTCGTGACCATCCAAGGACCCAACCTTCCTTCTAAACACATTTCTCTATTAAATTTTGTAAGTTTGTTGGTCCTTGAGCTATAAAGGGACCACAAACACTTCTAATAAAGATTGAAACTTGAAAGCAGTAGTGGGATAACCCACTAGGCTTCCCATCCCCACTACCCTTTGAGGGAATTGTCTCCTTTTTGTATTTTGCATTTGTCAATTTTGCTAACTCTAAAAGACAAAATCAATCTAAAATGAACCCACAGATCGCAGAACATTTACTTTTCATTTTAGATTAGTTAGTTTAGTTTCCTTTTTCAAGTTATTTCAATTTTGGCACAATAATGAACCATTCCCGTTAAGGCCCTGTTATACTCTCGGCCTCACCAGCTTGCTAGATCTTGGCATGATCAGAGAAGGACTTAATTTTTGTGGAGTAGTCTAACTAGGGAAAACCTTATACCACTATTGCTCGATACGGGACCCATACTGGCAGATTGACTTGTGAATTCAGGGGGATACTTTGGGATTCTCTCTCTCCACATTGGAACTCCTTGAAATCTTGCTTGTACTCATTTGAGGGATAGTAGTTTAAGGAAATACATGATAGACTAGATCTTCCTTTTTCACACTTGCAATCTCGTGCACTCATGAGTGGATAAGCACTTATCTATCCATCTCATTGAATTAACCCATTTATTCAATCAGTCACCTTTAACTAATAAAATCTACCAAGAGCATTTCACAACATCTTGCAGTAGCACTCTCAGTATTGGCACTGGTCTATAATATTTCCATTTTTCTTATCATCATTTACTTTCAAGTATTCTTAATTGCTTGTTATCATTTTCCTTGAAGTATTTCCTTTATTGAATATCTTTCACATGAGCAATCTTTGGATGTGTCATATATGTTGTTAGATTAGTAGTATTTTCTTTTGTTTCATATTAACTCCTAGAACTTCTTACATTTAGCTTAATCGAGCCTTAGATTCTTTTATTAGAGACTACCCCCCTTGGCTTCGCTAGGATTTAGCCTAGCCGGAGGAGTCGAGTGTCAGGTGACAACTACCCAGCTCGAGACTTGCCCCCAAGGCCACACCCAGTGGATTGAAGATTTATTCCATGTGACCCGAGGTGTGGATTAGGTGGCAACACACCTCACCTTATTCCTTCCTTAATGGAAAAACAGTCTATTATATGAAGGTCATTATAGCATATTTATAAGAGCAACTTCAACACTCAAATCCATCCATGCAAAGTACAAAAGAAGATGATGACCCTCACCTACAAGTTGTTTTACTTCATCCTCCAATTGGTCTTCAACTAAGCTTTTGGAGGGGATCTCCTTAACAATCCAACCATGCCAAACGAATGAGATGGTCCTCTTTATATAGAGATGAGCTCACCTCTCTTACAATAAACAAGTAATTTAGTGGTTTCTAGATCCACTAATTTCTCCAAGGAAAAGCAATAAATATTAAATAATTCTAGATCCATGCTTTTCTCCAAGGAATAATGTTAAAATATACTTGGGAACATCTAGATCCATGTTTTAAGGCATACAAACAGCACTTAGAAGTCTCCTTAAAGGCTAGGCACTCTACATGAATAATAATATATGCAATAGGAAGGTTTGATTGGGTGCTCGCACCACTTGTAATCCTCCTAGGCTATGTGCTATCTTGAAATAGGCTTCTTTGACCAAGACTTTAGGGCTTGTATGCCACTTGTCTCCCTTTTCAGCTAGGACGCTCCTTCCTTTGACCACTTCAACAATTAAATATCAATAAAACTTAAGTGGCAATGTGTCCTAGGGATATGTGCAAGAGTAGTTTGGGTGATTCCTTAGTAAATGTGCCTAACAAATAGTTTGACCCCTTCACATGGAGAGTTCTAGGGCTAGGTGCCAACTTTAGCCATGAAATCCTCAACGGCCTCCTTGTAAGATGGGATGCTCTTGGAAAGCATGTGGAGGAGGCCCTCCTGAACCACTTTGACCATATCTCCTTGAAGCTTCGGCGCTCTCCAATGAATGGACCACTTAATAACCTCCTTTTCCCAAAATAGCAAAAGCACTTAAGAAACAGTCGAATGCTCTTCTTAATAAGCCTTGACTCTTGCTTAGAATAAATTGCAGCTCCCATTTCTCCTCATTCTAGCTTGAGCATTCCCCCTTTATTGTTGCTTGACCATGTCAAGGGCTGGAACATATCTCCTTTCTTAAACCACTTAAAGTTGTTACAGGTCCGGCCTTAAAATACACTTGTTGACCATCTCAAATGTGAGGTTTCTGATGATAGTTGCCCTCTTTCCTTGGGAAACACCTCTATTGTTTTATGATCTTTAAATCTGCGCCAACATCCTCATATGTTGAGCGCTCCTCATTTGTGCTTCTAACCTTTAATCATAACAGAAAACCCTTGCATCAATGCATCAAATGTTGCATGTAATATGCTGTAGATATGGCTGAAAACAGTGAGGAAAAGAGCACTGGAAACACCCCAGAACGACCATGCTAAATGCAGGAGCTTCATAAATGATGGATCCACCAGCACGAAGAGTTTATAATCAGGATGAGACAGCACTCAGACCCCATCTATACGCCTTCTTCCTGTTGTCAGAAGACATACTCTTTGTTGCAGCCTGCAGCCTTTTCCCTCAATCATATTTACAGCAGGTATATTGCTTGAAACTGCAGTGGAAGCAGAATTTTTTGAACACCTGAATGAAATGTCCTTTACAATATTTTCCATGGTCAGGTGCAAAAGCATTTTTTGCACTGTTGTCGCCTTATACACACCTAGGAGACGTGGAAGAAATCTTCAATCCACTCGGTGTGTCCTTGGGGGCAAGTGTGAGTTAAGGTGTTGTCACCTAATCATCAACTCCTCTGTCTAGGCCAACTCCTAGCAAAGTCAAGGGGAGTAGTCCCTAACAAAAATACTAAGGCTTGAACTAAACTAAGTACAAGAAATGAATCTAGGAGTTTATTCTTTCATTAACCAACATAAAGTAAAAATACACAGATCAATTATTCACCACGATATATATCAAACATACACTTGCATAAAAGGATACTTAAGACACAATTGTTAGATGCAAGTAAAATTCAAATTTGCTTCCAAGTAAATGACTGAAAAATAAAGTGAAGCATATGGCTTTGCAAAGTGTGTAAATGAGACCAGTGCCTTAAAAGTATCGTGGGCAATGTAGATCGCGTATTTTATTAAGGTAAATTGATGGTAGGTTAATGAGATAAATTTTATTTCTTGAAAAGTAAAGTGTTTGTCTAAACTAGATTTGGCCTCTTAAGAGGTTATCCCTTTAGCTCAAAGATTTGTTGAGAACTTGTCAAAACCCAATGGTTCCACCAACAAGCTCACTAGAGGTGTCGGATGTCCAACACTGAGGGGAACAAGCCCGAGGTATTTAGTGAAACTTGGCACACTCCCTCTAGGTGGTTCTTAAAGCCAAGCAATAAGTCTCTTTCAAGATTTCTCTATTAATCTATCACCACTGACCAGCACAGTGTGTGTGAAACTTACTCCCAACAGATCAAGACTAGCTCGCAACTAGAACGGTTAGGAACCGCACTGGGAGCTGAGGGGAGTTGTTTATTTTAAATAAGCAGAATACTAAAATTGAAATGTTTTGTAATTACTAGAGTCTTCACTGACCATCCTCTTTCGAGGAGCTGAGGAGACAATTTATTTGCCAAATTGAAAATTGCAAAATAAGAAAACTAAAAATGAAAGCAAACTAAACAATTAAAGATTACTGTGATTGAAATTGAAATCTAATCTATGAAGGTTGTGTAGTGCTTTAAGATTGTGAAAGTGATTCCTTTTACTTGATCTTTAGATTATGAGACAGATTAAACTTTAAGCAAGAAAAGGAAATCATGCATGAAAACTGAACACACCACCACACCGGTTCCCCCCTTAAAGAGAAAGAGAAAAGAGTGAGGCCTCATTATCCTCACTTATTTTATTGATTTACTTTACAATTGTTTTTCTTTCCTTTTGGAAGACTTATGATCCTTATAACTTGGGATCACAAGTATTACAAGGTTTTCTTTGAAACTAGTCTTCAATGGTTCACTTTCGAGATCAAAACAACTCCAATCTTGGTCAAATCAGGCAGAGTTTATTTCTCTTTATTTGATGACCTGCTAGAAAACAGCGAACAAATTAGATCAAATTCACCTAAAAGACTCCTTTAAAAGTGCTTCGAAAAAATGAAAATTTAAATTCAACTTTTCTGCAAATTTTTCTAAGTATAAAGAAGATTTTTTGGAATTATAGACAACTTAAGAAACTAGAGAAATGCTCTCTTTAGTCAGCTTTATCTTGCTGTTATAAAACAGTAAATAAAGGCTACTAAGTAGCTTGATCTAGACACTTCAAACACTTTACTTTTTGCCTAAAGATTTTATATGAAAAACTTGCAAAAAAAAAGTAAGTGAAGTTCTTTACTTAGAACTACTCTTTGAGATATAAAATTTCTGAATCTAGATCTAAGTTAACTCATGCAATAAAAGAAACTAGATCTAACTTTTAAATCAAATCTAGATCTAATAAAGCATGAAGAAAGTAACCAAATGAAATATGATTTAATAAGGTTGAGAAAGAGAGAGGAAAACTTTTTTTCTTCAAGACTTGAATCTTGGGATATGGGGTCCTTCGAGAGATGGATGAGGGGCTCTTGCTCCACAACAGAAATCTTGAAGAAGAATGAAGTATTGAACCCAAGTCTTCACTCCTTCAAACTTGAGAACCTGCAAGCTAAACAACTCTTGCCAAACAAAGCATTAAGCATACAATTCCCTAAACTTGAAATTTAGAAAGCATGTATATGAAATCAAATAGACATGCACTCTTGTTTCTCAAATATAAAGGAAATAAGAAACTATAAAAACAAGCAAGTTTAGATATTCTTACTTCCAAGAGATATGCTCAATGAATATTAATGACAAAAGAAGTTAATCTAAGGTTACCGCAAATACCATATACACCATGAACAAGAGCATCCACACAATGAGACCACCCACAAATGACCTCCAAAGTCTTCTTTATTCAATCTTTGAGAAAAGTGTTATAATAGCATAGTACAATACAATGATCAATTTTCCAAGCTCCAACTAACTTGAGAGGAGGGCTCGACCTTCTTAAATAGCCAAGTGAGTGGTTAGGGTTTCCTTAATGAGAAGGCGAGTCATCCTTGAGTGAATGGCGAGTTGTGAAAGCAAAAAGATGGAAAGGTTTTGGTGGATGGTGAGTGGCAAAAGCACAAAAGATGAGTTGAGTCGAGTGGTGAAAGCAAAAGTGGATGTTTCTTATTCAAGAAAAGTGTGTGAGTGGATGTTTCTTATTCAAGAAAAGTGTGTGAGTTGGGATAGAAAAGCGCTTTAGTGGAAATGGAAACGACGGCTAGACTCAAGTCGACTCAAGGATAAGTGCTTTCTCATTTTAGGAAAGATCCAACAACTCTCTTTAAGACTCAAGACAAAAGGAACATGTGGGAGACATGTTTCCTTATTTTAAGGAATCCTGATTTTTCCTTTTAATTGTCTTTTATTTGGCTAATTTCGAGAGAAATTAATTTTTTAATGATTAATAATCGTTATTTTTCTCTCGAAAAGTGGTCTATGGGTAAAGTGGGTATTCTGAGACAAAAAATGAGTACCCCTAAGGCACATGATGCCTCCTAGTACCATTTTTTAGAATTATCCATCAATTACAATTAAAATAACCCGTTTTGCAGGAAATTTTATATTATCCGAAAACATAAAAAAAAAACCTAAGGGGGACTTAGCATATTTCCATAAGACTTTAGGAGTATGTTTAGCATGGTAATATATATTAAACATTACGCTTAGATCCATGCTAAGGCCTAACCATGAGTATATACTCCAGCTCTGGAGAAATTGAGTGAAAAAACTCATAAATTATAAATTGCCTGAAAACGGAAAAATATAATTAATAAGTAAAAAAAAACACTCCAGAGTAACAACTCATGCATAAGTCGAAGGTTGCTAAGACCTTTTACAAGTTCATCATGCAACATCTCTTATTACAATTTTTATGGAAAAATGTGAAAAAGTTGGTCTTTATTGACCGGCTGAACATCCGAACTCTGAGTTTTGAACAATAATGTTCAATCTTTGGCGGCTCGCTGGAAGTCCATCCTAGTGCAACTTTGATGGATAACATGCACCACTGGGAATAATGCTCCTAGAGGAATAGAATCACTTGAAATAGGTGAGGCCTTGATATATTCATGAAAATTCTTCCATGCTGGAACACTTCCTCTCCTTTGGAGAAAAGACCCTAATCTATGCCATATCTAACTTCATAAGTCTCTATAACTGCTGATATTGCCCCTCATGGAAACACTGGGTTTAACTTCATGCTGAAATTTCGCCCAAAATCAGCAGCAAATACATGCATGAAATCAGGACCCCAAACAGTGACCAAGCAGTGTGCCCTTATCTGCAAGTGTAAATAATGTTTACGCTTCATAGGCAACATACATCATGCTGGAAACAATCCTCAAATGAGGCACCCTTATTGCTGAGAACAGGATACAGGACCAGAAATGAATGTGTAAGGAGGACTACACCCTCTTTCTATGAATAGGTGCCCTGCCATAGCAATGATCCTTCAAGATGGGCGCAAGAATCCGCTCAAGGTGGTCTATCATATAGTGATATAATATCCCCAGAAGATAATCCAGATCAGCTACAAGTAACCCTCCTCTAAGGCACAGACTGACTTATGAAAATAGTTGCTCCAAAACAGACCAAAAGCTGGCTGTCACAAGCATTCTTAGCGCTGGTGCCAAGTAGCTAGTCTTTCATAACATTCACCAGCAAAAACAATCATCCATCCAGCAACTAATCTTCCATAGTTTGATCTCAAGAGGCAACATCCTTTTGTTGGTTCTCATACCAAAACAACCCTACAGCACTTTCCTTGAGACTTTTACCTTCAGATGTCCTGAAGAGCCCAACTATTATTCCAAATCAATCCAAAGTTGCTGCTACAGATCTGCAACTTTGCTAGATTGCGATGATCCACTCACTCATGAAGCTACTCTATCCCTACGCTGAAAATCTCCCTTGTACATGCAATACATAGGGGAATACTTCATTCACTTGCCTCAGATCACCATCATGGCGCAGAAAGGGCCTGGATGTTGGATGGCAATACTTATCCTGTTGGCTTTTATAGCTCGGGAGGTACTCCGCCTGTTTGTCTTGTATGCGGAAGTAGCCTTATATTTGCACTACTAGACACTTGACTTTGTAATGAGTTTTTATAAAGTTGTAATAAAGTGGTTCTTTTATGTAAGTGACTTTTTAATAAAGTGTACCTTCTAATATTAAAGTGACTTTATTTCATAAAGTGCACTTATGTTATAAAGTGAAATTGTTCTTTAATATTTTAAGTGATTTATTTTGGAGGGAATGAATCATGTCTCTTGATCATGTAAAGGCAAGATTAGATCTTGGCCTTTGGATTTAGGGATGAGGAAGGTGAAAAGACACTTGGAAGGTGAAAGGTCATTTTTTAATTATAAGAGAATGCATTGGGTAGTGTGCAAGACACAACAAGAGAAGAGGAGATTGAGAGATTTCCGAGAGAGCTTGAGAGAGGAAAGTGGGCAGCAAGGAGGGCACATTTCCCAAGGGAGATTGGGCACATTTCCCAAGGAAAAATTCTGTGTGAGTGTGCTGATATTTATTGCTGTTGTTGGATGCCGTACTGTACGGATCTGTACAGTCCGTACAGCAAGGAAAAGAAGGCGTGAATTTCCAGTCAAGGCACAGAAATCGACGCTGTTTTGAGGGTTTTTCATACTGCAGCAGGGCCATACAGCAGACTGTGGGCATGTTTTGCAAGGTGTTGTTTTCTGGGTGGGTCGTACAGTAGTACGGACTTGGCACATTTTCCAAGGCAGAATTTGTGGGGGCAAAATTTGGGTGATGTAAGTGGATTTCTCTTGCTTTTAATTGTAATTTTGCTGATATACTTTTCTGAAACTAATAAAATCTCTCTCTCTCTCTTTGGGTTTCCCCACATTGAGGTTTTCCTTGGCTGGTTGCATAAATTTCTGAGTTTTACATAGATGAGTAATTGTTGTTCATTGTGTTTATTCCACTGCAAAAGTGTTTGGCAATGTGTATTTCTGCTCATAATATTTTCTGAATGTGGGTTTATACATTCAAGAGTTCATAGATGACAGTGATCTCTAAGTTGCTAAGTGTATGACAGAATTTAGTGCATGCTGATTTTGTCATTAAATTTCTACATATCCATCACCACTCCTATTGAACTCCTATACTGAAAAATAACAAATAATTGCTGCCTCCACACATTAGAACCCTACACATGAAATTTATGAGTGGGGTTAAAGTTTAAACATAATACTAGAGCCCTTCCATCTTCGCCATTGTTGATAAATAAATTTTCCAAGCACAGATTTTTAAATCATTTCTTTTAATTCTGAGTTAGAACACCAAAATAAAATTTTACCTCCACGCATTGTTGCACTTCTGCCTCTTTCTCTACCATCCAGAAACAGTTTTTCCTATTGCATTTCTCCATCCAGACTTCTATTCCGCCCCAGAAACAATTCTGCCACTTCTCTCGATGGATTTCTCTACCACCCGAAAACAAGCTCATGTTGACTTGTGGCCTGCTCTGCTCACACACCCGTAGTTTTGTCAAACACTATTCTTGCTCTTGATCGAGATTTAATTTTCAGAATCTAAACCGCCTTTACACAAAATGCCAGAATATAGGCAACTACCATGTTGTTGTTGTCACATTGACTGGGAAACACTACCACTACACTACAAGCAATTGTTTGCCTCGTGTGCAGAACCAGAACAGTGGGCCTAATGGTTAAGAACATGTGTTTCCTCCTAAGAGGTCACAAATTCAAATCCAGAGGAAGGTAGGGTATGTATACCTCTGTAGACTTTACTAGTCAAATTGCTGAGCAGAGGGGGGTCCTTTTCCCACAAACAAGGGGCTCGCATACACCAATTTGGTGTCTGGCTTGGTCGTGACTTTAAATTAGATTATTTTTATTATTATTAATTGCCGAAAGAAGAGAATCTGCTATCATCCAGACATGAATAGGAGAATCACCACCATATACCATTGTTCAAAAAACAATCAACAAGAGTTTGAAAGAACCGTCGGCTCTTATTGCACTCCATTGGGATCTTGAGAGTTGTTGTCTACATTTTCGGATGAGTCTGAAAGACACAAACTGACAAGGCTGTTGACTACCACTGGTCGAGAGAAATTTGTTAACCATCACCAAGAGGAACATTGCTTACCTCGCGTGACTCCTTGGGATATGTGCAAAGGCTGGCACCAATCACACAATCTGCCTCAAAAAATGTGATATGGGTTGACTTCCTCAACTCCATAAACTTTCTTCATCTTGACAAATATTTTCCTGCTTTAATTTTCCTATGATTGTTGCAAGTTGCAACTCACTGAATCACTTCAATAATAGACAAGGCACATGCACCAGAAATCTGCACTATTGGAAATTCATTAACTGTCGCAAAGAGGAGCATTGCTTACCTCACATGAGACCTTAGCATATGTACAAAGTATGAGCCAATCACACAATCTGCCTCAAAAAATATGATGTGGGTTGACTCCAACAACTCCATATCTTCCTATCAACGAATATTTTCCTACTTTAATTTCCCTTTGATTGTTGTAGCTCACTGAATCACTTCAATATTAGACAAGTCACATGCACCAAAAATCTCTCAACTTTCTTGTTCTACACAAATTGCCCCTTGAGTTCGCGCATCGTTTTATGCTAATTATTGTGAGATCGGAAGAG
>CBVK0100154248.1:0-28955 GCA_900067695.1 Picea abies
GGTATGTCGACAGGAGCACCTAGGACAATTTCAGCCAAGAGGATGGAGAGGATATTCAGACATGGGGAGGTAGCATATGTCATAGAATGCTTGATCACTACTTAGAAGGATTCAGAAGGTCAACAACAGTACCATACAGAGATCAAGAATTTATTGGGACGACATCAGCAGGTCTTTGAGGCAGTTCCACTAGGGAGACCACCTGACAGGGGGTTTGAGCACACCATTGAGTTGGAGGAGGGGGCCAAACCTATGATCACGCCCCCCTATCGTCATCCTAGGAGGTTCAAGGATGAGATAGAGAAGGAAATCAAGGAATTGTTGGCGATGGGACACATCAGACCGAGGAGCAGCCCATTTGCTTCTTCAGTTGTCTTAGTTTCGAAGAAGGACGACACCATGAGGATGTGCATTGATTACCGAGCCTTGAACAAGAAAACCATCAAGAATCGATATCCTATCCCACGCATTGACAAGTTGATGTATGAACTGCATGGGGCAGTTTTCTTCTCAAAAATTGATCTATGCTCTGGATATCATCAGATCAACATCCGAGAGCAGGACATAGAGAAGACGACATTTCGATCTCATTTTGGACACTTCGAGTTCATGGTTATTGCATTTGGGCTAACCAATGCACCCGCTACATTCCAGTCTTGCATGAACCATATATTCAGGGATTAGTTAAGGAAATCAGTATTGGTTTTCTTCGACGACATCTTGATCTATAGTCGTTCATGGCAAGAGCATATGAGGCACCTGGATGAGGTATTGAGCATCATGGAGGCACAATAATTATATGCCAAAGAGTCCAAGTGCGAGTTCGGTATGACCGAGCTGCTTTACCTAAGCCACATCATCAATGCACAAGGGGTACAGGTGCACCAAGAGAAGATCAGGGCCATTCTTGATTGGCCGACGCCCAGGAACATGACAGAATTGAGGAGCTTCTTCGGGCTATGCAGCTATTACATGCGGTTCGTCCGGGGTTTTTCTCAGCTTGGAGCACCACTGACAGATCTTACCAAGCATGGGTCCTTCATATGGACCGATAAATCATAGGAAGCCTTTGATCACATGAAGGAAGTCATGGGTACTTGTCCAATGTTGGCACTACCAGACTTCACCTTGCCATTTGTACTAGAGTGTGACGCATCCGGCGAAGGGATAGATATAGTTCTGATGCAAGGAGGACACCCCATTGTATTCGAGAGCCTGAAGCTTAGTCAACCTGAGAGGTTGTACTCCATTTATGACAAGGAAATGTTGGCAATCATGCATGCCTTGACCAAGTTCAAACAATATTTGGTGGGTAGCAAATTTGTGGTCAAGACCGATCACAACAATTTTAAGTATTTCCTTGAGTAGAAGGACCTCGGTGAGCGCCAACAGAAATGGGTGACGAAGGTACATGCATTCAACTTTGACATAGAGTATGTCAAGGGGAAGAAGAACATTGTGGTCGATGCACTATCGAGGAGACCTGCGACATGTTCTTTGATGGAGATTTCAGCAGATTGGAAATCCCACTTGTTAGTGGAATATTCCAAGAACAAGTTCGCTTGTGAGGTGATGGATGGGAAGATACATGATGACCGGTATAGGGTCATTGACGATGTCATATTTTACAAGGATAGAGTCTACTTGGTGCTAGATTCAGGGCTCAAGAAGAAGATCCTCACCGCAGTTCATGATTCACCTCTAGCATGCCATCAGGGTTTTTTCAAAACCTATAGATAGATCAGAGAGAGGTTCTCATGGAAGGGCCTCAAACAGGACATTATGAGACACGTCAGTGAGTGTGTGACTTGCCAGCAGAACAAGTCAGAGCATGCTCTTCCAACAGGGCTACTTCATCCACTCCCCATTCTAGAACAGAAATGGGAGAGTATATCTATGGACTTCATCATAGGTCTACCCAAGGTCTAGGGTAAGGACTGTATCTATGTAGTGGTTGCCAAATTGACCAAGTTTGCTCACTTCTATGCCACACAGACAGAGTACAATGTAGTTCAGGTAGTCAAGCTTTTCTTCAGGGAGGTCTTTAGACTTCATGGGTTGCTGAAGAACATCATCAGTGACAGGGACATTTGGTTCATAGGGACATTTTGGAGAGAGTTGTTTCGGTTGGTGGGGATAGAGTTGACACCTAGCACCAGCTATCACCCTCAGACAGATGGGCAGACCAAGATTGTCAACAAGTGGGTTGAAGGGTATTTGAGGAACTATGTAGGAGGACAACAAAGAACGTGGGTAAAGTGGTTACAATTAGGAGAACATTGCTACAACACCACCTTCCACATGTCCATTGGTATGACACCCTTCTGAGCATTGTACGGACATGATGCTCCCACTTTGGTATACTTGGTCTTCGGGGAGATCAAAGCTCCCAAGGCCAAGGATTGGATCATAGAGAGTCAAGAGATTCTCAAGTTGTTGAAAGAGAACCTGCAGATGACGCAAAACTGACAGAAGATAAGTGTGGACAGGCACATGATAGAGCGCATCTTTGAGGTTGGAGATTTAGTTTTCTTAAGACTCCAACCCTACAGACAGTCATCTCTGAAGAAGAGTGGGGTCAAGAAGCTCAAGCCCAGATTTTATGGTCCTTACAGGATCATGCGCCGAGTAGGCGAGGTTGCTTATGAGCTAGATCTTCTAGAGGGGAGAAAGATTCATAACGTGTTCCACGTGTCTTGCCTAAAAAAGGTAGTGGGACAATTCATTAGCACATTAGAGTAGCTTCCCCCGTTGGATGAGGAGGGACAGTTGGAGTTAGTTCCGGAGGAGGTTTTGGAGTTTCGGGAGCGGAAATTGAGGAGCAGGGTCATCAGAGAGTGTTTGATCAGATGGAGAGGGCTTCCAGTAGAGGATGCTACTTGGGAGAGCGAGCAGGTGTTGCAACACCCTGGATTGGTATTGCTTGAGGATAAGCAATTTCAGGAAGGGAGGAATGTAATGTCCCTTTCCAAATAGGAGCTCCAGAGAGGAGGCTTAATGGTCTAAACCGCCCTATTAGACTATAGCTAGGGCCAAAGAGGGGTAAACAAAGTTACTAGAGGTCACTCTAGTCACAGGTGTTATATTCAGAAAGTGACATTGAGCTAAAAAGGGTTAAAAGCGCTTTTACATCATTATGAGCTAAAAATAGAAGTCAACAGTGAATTAGGGTTTCAACAGTGATTTAGGGTTTTGGAAGTCAACAGTGAATTAGGGTTTCAACATGATTTAGGGTTTTGGAAAGCTATAAAGAAAGGGTCAACGACCTAATTCATTATTATGCAGATTATGACTTGTCATTGAGGAGAAGAGGTGCATCTCAGGAGAGATAGTTTAGTGGATTCCAGGAGGAAGAAACCAGTGGCTAATTTCAGTGTTGAGAGACACCCTAGTCACCAGGAAGATCATTCAGGTCTTCCATCATTCTTCAGCAATAGTTACGTAGTGTTCAGAAGCAAGGGCACATTCATCCAGAGTGAGGGCACAACTTCTGAGAGGGTTTTTAGTCGACTTATCCCATCCAGGGAGAATTATGAGATTTCCCTCCGACCCATTTGGGAGGAGGGAAAGGTGCATCTTTTGACTAGTTCCTCATCAGATTCTGATGGAGGAATCAACTGGGACGCATTTTCCAGACTTGGATGTGCAACACTTTTGGCGGGCACATTTGGGGTTCCAGAGCGAGCATCAGACTAGATTCAGGGAAACCCTTTCGACCCATTTCCCAGTAGACTAAGGTGGTCGTTTTGAGACATATCTCGTCTGATTCCGACGGTGGAATCACTAGGACATATTTATCCAGAAGAAGAGGGGCGCATTCCCTCAGGGGTATCCATCTGAGGTCTAGATTCATTAGCAGAGGGGTCTGACAGATACCAGTACTGAGGACTAGAGCAGGGCACATCATTGAGGATAGTTTCCAGGCCATTATGAGAAGTACAGCTCCCAGGGAGAACTTTCCAAACTTCCAGCAGTTACCGTCAGAGCTGCCATAGTCCCAACGCATCCATTGATTCTGCAGTGGTCCCATATTCCGAGTATTATCTTTTAGTTACTTATTTGTATTCCATCTAAGATCCTTTGTCTGTTGATCTAGTTGAGTATTGTTAGTTTATTCATCCACATTCGACCATTTTGTAATCCACAGAGATATCATAATACAAACTTTGTAGTCCTTTGTAGCATTTATTATTTGTATGATCATTTATATGTTGTAAACCATTGATCCTACACACAGATTAGCAGTGTTTCATAGACTAGCCAAGTCAGGAACATTACACTCGATGGGCTGAGTACTCTACCTGAAAAAATTCCCTCTATGAATTCCTCTGTAAAATCTCCCAATATCTCCTTGGATTTGGGTGCTCTTTAAGACCCTCGACCCTCTTAAGTAGTGAAGTATAATCTTAGACGCAGGGCTAGAGGAGGCCCCCTCTCCATGGGAAGGATAGAAGGAGGCTTGGGATATCTTGAAGAGAAGGAAATAAAACCTCCCTAGAGAAGGAAATAAAGCCTCCCTAGAGAAGGAGAAATTCCTTCTTGTCCTTGGTTCATAAGCAAGCAAACTCCAAGGTTCTAAGTGGTAAACAACAATCACTTATTGGGGCTCTTAGAGAGAATGCCCCTAGGGAGGTTTTCAAATGATTTTCCTCTCTCTAAATTGTAGAGGATTGGTCAATTACTCTAAAAGATTTGCCATAAAAAGATTGATTGACTTGAATAAACCCTCAATCGTCTTCCTACAAGAAACTATGACAGATGGAGACAAAGTGGTCAAGGACTTATTGACTCTTTTGAAGGCTTGGGATTTTACTTTCATTGATGCCCTGAGAAGATCTAGGGGGTTGATTTCTATATGGAAAAAAAAATGTATCTTTATCAAATTCTTGGGCATTTATTTCTAGACTTGGAATCTCCATGTACTTGATGGAATTGGCAAAGGAACTCATCTGCATTAATATTTATGGTCCTTACTTAGAAAGGAAAGAGTATTGAGAAGCTCTCCTTCAAAAATCTTAGCTTCAAAATGGTTTAGTGGTATTAGGGGGTGACCTGAATTTCTCTTTAGACACCTTGGATATATGGGGACTATCATCCCAGGTGGATCCTCTAACCGAGTTCTTTATTGCTAAGCTAGAGACTACATGATTGTCAAACATCATGCCTACAAAAAGTCTTCCCAACCTAAAGAAATATGAGAATGAGGGAGGCCCATGATGCAAAACAAATTGATTGATTCATGATTTCAAAGGCCTTTCTCGAAGAATCCCTTCAATTCCAACAATGGGTCTCCACTGGAGGTGATTCAAATCACATTCTAGTGCTTTTTGAATTAGCTTCCATTTAAGGGAAGCCTCCTAGCCCCTTCAAGCTAAACCCAGATTGGTTAAGGGACGAAAACTTCTTGGAACAAATCAAGGAGATTTGGAAACCCTTTGATGGCTCCTCCCCCAAATCTACCCCCCTAGTTTTAACAAAAATTGAAAAGAACAAAACAAGTTGCCATCAAGTGGTTTGGGAAGAAGGATGAGAAACTGCTTATGGAAATTAAAGATCAATTGGAGAACTATTATCATAGAGAGGGTCATGGATTCCTTATTAACTAACAAAAAAATGAAATAAAGTTGCTAGAGGATAAGAGGAGGAAAATACTCCTGGACTGATCCAGGTGGATATCGGTGGCCACCCACCTATTCCAACTGGCTTAAAATAGTTCTTTGGCAATTTACTATTTTTAGCAGTTTTTCGGGTCCTAAATTTCCGGGGCCATTTTAAGGGACTAAATGACGTTTTCATGATCAAGCACCTCAACAATTGCCAAAGGCATGATTGAGCATGTGAAATGAAGCTCCTCGTCAATACCTTTCCAATGATCTATTGTGTGCCCCAAATGAAGATCGTATGCCAAAGTTACATCGATGCGAAGTTGATACACCAAACTACCCAAAATGGGGTCCACAGACCTGTTGGCTTTTCATCTTTCGGGGTTAGGGTTTTGGATTTTATTTATGTTAAAAAGTCCTTTGGAGCCTCATTGTAATGATCATCTTCTTGCGGATGAGCGTAGCCAGCACATCTCTTCTCAGAGATAAGCTGCCACCATTCTAGAGAGTCATTCACTCTGTAATTTTACAGTTTTTGTACATTCTCTCATTAACAAAAAATGTACATTATTGTATCTCTGTGTTTATTGCAATATTTTTGTGTATCTCACAATATCTATGTACATTTCATTTTTATATATCTACCTTCATTTCATTCTAAAAAATAATATGAATCATGGACACAGAAAAATGTAATGGAGGATTAAAGTAGGGCAATTTGGTTGCATGCAAGCGATGAAAACACAAAACTCTTTCATTGATTTGCCAATTGCTAGAAAAACATTAATACAATATGGGGGATTGATAAGGATGATGGTTCTATGGCGTCCACATTTCCTAAAATAGCAATCAAAGGGGTGCATTACTTCAACTCTCATTTTAAAAAGGAACCTAGAGCCATTATTGCAGTGATCATCAACATAGTAAGTTGTTTTCCAAACTTTGTTAGTCAGGAGGATAATCAAAGCTTAATGGTTGAAGTCAGTAAGGAAGAGCTTCTTCAAACCTTATAGAGCTTCTAGAAGAATAAAATGTTAGGACCAAATGGTCTCCCTATAGAATTATTCATGGGTTGTTATGACTTCATTGAAGAAGCTCTTTTGAAAGTGGTTGAATTCTCTCACTCCACAAGTCAAACGCTGACAACCTTTAACTCAACTCTCATTCAATTGCCTTAATTCCAAATACATACAACCCTACAAAATTTGAGATCTTCAAGCCCATATTTTTATGTAACCACATCTACAAAATAATCTCCAAACTCATCTCTCATAGACTGAAAGGCATCCTCTCAAGGAGGATTTCCCTAGAGTAATTTGGTTTTATGGAAGGATGACAAATTCATGAAGTTGTGGGGGTGGCACAAGAAGGGCTTCTTACAATCAAGACCAAGAATGAAAAATCTCCAACACTAAAGGTTTATCTCTAAAAATCTTTCAATCGGGTGAGCTAGTTATATCTTAGGCTCATTCTCATACATCTAGGTTTTTGTCATGCATTTGTCACTTAGGTTCTAAGTCGTATAAACTCGACCTCTTTTGTTATTCTTCTTAATGGAGTTGCATATCCCTTCTTCAAATCTAAAAAGAGAGATTAGACAAGGATGTCCCCTATTGCCCCTGCTCTTCCTTATGGCAGCTGAAGGTCTTAACAAATCTCTAAATACAACCTCTGCAAATGGAAGCTTAAAAGGTATATATATATATATGGGCCCATCTAGTAATATTACTCATCTTCTTTTTATTGATGATATACTAATATTTTTTGAAGGTTCAAGAAATATGATTGAAAAGCTTTGAGAGATTATGGATCTCTTCTGTGAAGCGATGATAATGCAAATAAACATAATGAAATCCTTAATTATGTTTTCGGGTTTCTCAAATTTTGAAAATAACCAAATTACCTAGGTCTTCCCCTATCAGGTAGGGGACAATGATTCATGGCTTAAATATATAGGCTTTCACTTGAAAGCAAATTAGTACAAGAAATCAGACTAGTTATGGCTCCTGGCAAAGTTGGAGAAGAAGTTAACCACCTGGTATAACTATTAGTTATCTCAGGGAGGCATATTGTTTCTAGTCAAAGAAGTCCTTGAATCCATCCCTTTTTATTGGATTTCATTGGCGTGGATACCAAAAAGCATCCTAGACAAAATAAGACAACCTTACTTTAGATTCAATTGATCTAGGGGAGTAGGAAAGAAAAAATTGGTGCTAACCTCTTGGAAAAGGTTTGTTGTCCCAAAATCCCTGGGTGGACGGGGGCTAAATAATATATTTTGGTTCTCCAAGGCCCTTGCTACCAATAATGTATAGAGGCTCATCCAAGGCATAAGGCTCTAGGCTTAAGTCACAAAATCCAAATACATAAAACATGACTCTATAAAGGATTGGATCCGAAAGCCCCCCGAAAAACTTCAAAATGCATAAATTGTCTGGAAAGCCATTATGTCAGCTTTCCACTTGGTTGGTAAATAGTTAGTTTGGAAGATTGGAAGAGGAGAAAACTTATTTATAGGATTAGACCCTTGGATTGGATGCAAAGAATCTCATAAACTTCTTGATCACTTGATCCATGAGCTCAAAACCAAAGGATACCAAACGCAAAGACAAATTGCCAAAGGAAATCAAGACATAGGGAAACAACGTTGGTTATTATGGAGGGAGATCGACCTTAGAGAAGAAGATGTAGACACTTGGGTTAACTATACTCAAAACCTTTGATGGTCCTTTGTTAACTTAGTCGAGGAAGAGAATCAACTTGTTTGGTCCCTAAAATCCCATGAGAAACTACGAGAAAAAAATTGGGTAGAAAACATTAGCTCAGGGGCACAATGAAGAGCCACAATTTTGGTGGTGGAAAAATATTTGTAAGTTCAAATTCCTAACAAAAGAAAAACTCTTCATGTGGCTCCTCTTGAAGAATAAATCCCTTACTTGGGATATTCTCCAAAAGAGAAGTTTTAAAGGGCTTGGCAAATGTTTCGTGTGTAAGATAGACTCAGAATCAAACTCCCACTTGATCTTGTCTTGCAATTACACAAAAGAGGTATGGAGGGAAGTAGAAAAAGTCAAAGGGTTCAAAAATGCATGGAATGGCACTTCAATTGACGAGGCTCTTAAAAGATGGAACTCAAACATTGAGACATCAAACTTCAAAGCCCTCCCTCTCACTATTGCATGGGGGGTTTGGTTAGCAAGAAACCTTATGTTGTTTGAATATAAATAGATCATTCCTCTGCAATGTGCCATGCAACTTATGAACATACTCTATGATTTCCCTCAAAATCAACTTCCCACTCTCCCATTCTCAACTCCCATGAAATAGTAAACAAGGACATTATTGAGGGGTCCTAAATCCCTTTAACTCAACAGTAGGAACCAAACCCGCAATCGAGGCCTAATTATACTCTACAACATTTAATGGTGGAATGGTTCTCCAGATCTTGTGATCCGGCCAATTAATCAATGGGATTTACATAGTGATTGACACGATCTCTTCTTGTGAAAGCTCCTCCTTCAGTTCGAACGTTCTTTTTTTTTTGTATTTTCTCTTATAGGTGGGACTGATACAAGATAAATGTTGGTATAAACCAGCTGGGTATTAAAGGGGAAAGGACTTAACTACTGAAGAAGGCTGAGCTCGGGATAACCCTCATACTCAAGCATGCAGACAATGATTCTTACACCTACAACAAGCCTAGTACTAATACATTAATTTGTTGGTGTTCCAATTGTTGACTGAGATACGATTATTAGAAAAAGACGTACATGCAATAAACGATGGCAAGAAAAATAGTTTCCTTAGCTCTAATCATTGATCACACATTAACACAACGATTTACTTTTCATCATTAAAGACAAGAACTATAAAAATATTGAATTAGATAACTTATCAACAGATTTAGAGGCTCTTACTCGTTACATCATCCATTCATGAGATAAAATCAGAAATAATTCTTCTTTAGATCCAATCACACACGCTTTTGATGAAAAAACACAAACTTGTCTCTGGTCCTAAACATGACTTCTCAATTAAGGTAGCTTCGAAATAGTTCTTTACAAATCCAAAAATGAGGGTCTTTGCAAAAACCATCGACCCTTGCTAACAGGTCGATCCTCTTATTTATAACATATTATTAACTAAAAATAACTATCAAAAGTGCAAGCTAAGTAAAACAAAACATTGCCACATGGCACTTTCATCACTGGGTCTTTTAAAAGTCATAAAATGGTTTCACTTGAGTGGATGACTCTTCTTATACTCCGACCATTTGATGAAGAGATCCTCGCATGTGTTGGCATACAAAAATCTGTGTTGGTCCATAGGGGCCGAAAGGATCTCCTTTATCTCCACTGCCCGTGCCCGATACTTGACTATTCTAGCACTTAACTGTTGCAACATGGTCCGAGCCTTGATCAGATGTTTCATGACCTATTGTACTTGACCTGGCGCCATGCTTTCCACCTTTGTTATCTCCACAACCCACGATGAGTCTTGTTCGGCATGTAATTTGACTATGTCATGCAAGTCGACAAAGTCATAAGGAGTGTCAAATTCTGGGAGACTGATGTCTCTCATCGCCCGGTTGATCTTGGTCCAACTCTTTTCTCACTCAGCCCATTTCTCTTGGATTTCCTGATGAGGTTCTTGGGCCATTTTCACCCAATATTCGACCAACTTCTTTATGCGGTCGATGCTGCTATCCCTTAGTACCTGGATGTCGTGCTCTTCAGCATGTCGGTCCTGTTGAATCGCATTGATGTAGTCGATCCTTTCCACTGCTTGATGTGCTTTCTCATACCATATTTCCATATCCTTGCACATAGCCAGTACCATGAGGGTGTCTTCTTGGAAATTGTTTATCCCTGCAGTGAAAAGGTGTCGCTCATTCGTAAATTTATTGTAGACCTCCTGGAATTCGCTTCTCAGGAACACCATGGCCTATGTGGAGTCCTGAAAATATTTCGCCAAATGGCGTAGATGCTCCAACTCCTTCAGCGTAGCGGCCAAATCCTCTTCATCCTTCCTCACTCTATACAGGGTGGCATCTGTGATTGCCATCCCTACGCCGATAAGCTCGGACGTCTTGGCATGCTTTGTGCTAATCAATTTCTCCTTTATGGTGATGAGGATGGAGCGATCCAGAGTAAGCCTCCTCTTCTTGGTGGTTCTTTTCATGATGGCTTTCCTCTTTCGTTCATAAGATATGGCTTGTATATCAACAACCTCATCCACGGGTTCGGGGATTTGCTGCTCTCCCCAGGTAAGCATGTTTCCGAGGCTCCCGACGGTGTATATATGTTGAAGACCAGGTTCTTTAACCTCTTCCGTGTGTTCTGAGTGTTAAGATTCTGGTTGTTTCTCATCAGAAGGTAAAGTATCGACTGAAATTGAAGCATCGGGGGCAGGCTCGGTACTTACTTGATAATTGGCTATTGAGATGTCGATTTCTTGCCGTGGAACTTCTTTTTGTTCACTCGACCCTAGCTCGTCCTCCGGACTATCCACTTGGGTCCCCAGTACATCGAGTAGCTTAGTGTCTATGACAGTTTCGACCTCCTAGTCACTCAGTGGAAGGCTTTGAACTTGAGTATCGAGAGCCAGGGAAGATGCCTTCTCGGGTTCTTTTTCCTCTGTGATCTGCACCAAAGTCACCAGGGAAACCTCCGAACTCTCCTCATGATCATAGATCGTTATTAAGTCGTGGAGGGGGTTTGGCGCAGTTGCTCTTCCTGATGTCCTAACTATCTCTGGCTGAGCTGAAACGTCCCTTAGTGATCTGGCCTGTGGCGTTGAAACTTTAGGGTTATCCAATCCGATGATCTCTTCAATTTGTATTGGTTCTGGGTCACTTGGGCCTACCTGGCTTTCAATTGGGTTGTCGACGGGGACTCTTTTCATTTCCACAAGGTCTAGGTCATTCTGCAACTGATCAATTACTCGTTGTGCATGTTCCATTAGGAGAAATCCCCTTGCCTGTGCCTCCGGTGTCATAGACAGTCCCCTGTTCTGCATCTATGTTGCCTCTGCTGCTATGATTTCTTCCCTAGATCTAAGGGCCTCTTGAGCTGACTTCTCTATTGTTGTCACCTATTCATCCATGCTCATGGCCTTGAACCTGGTCATTTTTGGGTCGACCATCCTTTGCACCACCTCGTCCCAGTCACGGGCATTCTCTGTGAAGACTTCGTCTTCAAACTTGTCGTGAGCATACGCCTAGCAGGATGACACCTGTGAAGTATGTTGCAGGACCAAGCCCTTTGGATAGTGCTTGCGGAATCGACCCGTTGGGATTCTGAATTTGAGTTGGCTCAGACCTTCTTGTTTGGCTTGAGTGGTATCCTTTACTAAGTAGAACCCTACATGGAAACCATAGGGTATGAAATCTCGTTTCTCCTATGACAAGCCAGTCTGGGACATGAGCTAGTAGGAGATGTGGTGCTCCGGTGGCCCCAAACACCTTGATGTAGGTGGCGCGCTCGTCCAAATACCAATGGCCTACCTTGGATATCATCTTCTTGGTTGTCGCTGATAGCCTTGGGCATTCCTTCTTAAAAAGAATAAAATAAATTCGGGCGATGAATTCATCGCAGATGAGGGAGTAAGATTTCTTATACCTGTTTTCCCATAGCATACTGAAGTAGACGTGGACTGGGAACTCTGCAACATGCCAGCTCAGATTCATGCCAGCGAAGACGTTCCTAGCGCACATGACATCAAGCAGGTATGAAGCCATGTAAAAAGTTGGTGCTTCCCCTTCCTTCAAAGTCTAAGCCTGATGCACATAGATGCTTAGATGCTTGGATATTATTGCTCCCCAGTTGAAGTTGCACCCAATGATCGCAACTGTGTATGCCAAAGGAATCCATGCCTTCGAAAACTTGGAGCAATCCTTCTCCCCGTACAACCGACAGATGAGAGCCATAAAATAAATGTATGGCTCCCTCAAGTTAACCGTACCATACCAGCCAAAGCTTCGGTTGGTAAACTTCTTGTCCTCTCTCCACCATGAGGCCATCACCCAGCTAGTGTCGTGGTGTTCGTGGAACTTCACCACAAAGTCTATGTTTAGTCGCTCCTCTAGGTATTTGAGTTTGTAATACTTCTAAACTTCTACCGGGAGGAAAACTCAGACACACCCTCCATTGTCATCATTGATTAAACACTTTTGTGTGTCTGTGTGGTCGATGAGCCATTTCATGACCTCTATGCAGGGGAAAATGGGGGTTCTGCTTGCCACCATGTGTAGATACGACCGTCGGATGTTCGATAACCCCTAGTCGTCGAGTGCCCTTGCATCTGGATCACTGTGTGGGACATATTCCGGGTATTCTTCTCGGCCGATCCTGTTAAAGAGATCTCCCCACTGTGGGAGCGCCATTTTGGACCCGGTGCTTGCCTCGGTATCGCCAAAGGCCAGAGGCTGGATGAAAACCTTCTTCGTTGTTGTCTTAACGACAGGTTCCGGCCTAGGGACATATTCCAATTGCTTTGCAATCCTTGGAGAAGAGCCTTCGCCTATATCTTGTTCTTTAAGCTTCGGTGCTCTCGGCGAGCGTCTAGTGGTTGGCTTTCTTGGCGACATTGTTCCTACAACTTAAGTAAAATTTCAGAGACTGTGTAAAAAACTGGATAAAAACATATAAATTATAGCCATGTAAAATTTACAGACTCGGATACACACCTATGAAGTTTGTTAAAACCTGGTTGTTTTTATAATCATAGAGTCGATACAGCCTTCGAGTTGCTTGTCTTACTCCTTCAGACGCTTTGGATTTCTCTTACATGAAGAATGATTTCGTTCACAATGACTCAAGAGATTTTAAACAGGAAATATCTTATCATGTCGCATCAACCATTCAATTCAGGTTATGAGTAAGTTTTCAATAAATATGCTATTGAATTTCTAGAACTTAAATTCATCGTGGGTTGACGGCGGAGGTGCGGGTGGTGATGTGGTCTATCAGTGATTTTAAATGGTTTTTTTTATTGGTGCACGAGGTAGCAACTAATGCAGGATCAGATATTAATTAGTTCCACAAGTGCTCAAAATTTGATCATATCTAATGCTAAAAACGTTCCGTCGTGTCGCTCTTTTAGTGGGTGGATCGGGGATCGGGGTTGTACTATGAATGTTTTCATTGGTATCCTCCTACAAAAAGATCTGACGTCGATTGATCTTATTGTACAATGCTGACGCGACAAAGTTGACTCAGAGGTGTGACTCGGACCTAGGGAACCAAGAATGACTCGGAATAGAACTAGATCGTACGACCCTCTTACCTAGTAAAGACATGTGGCGTTGAAGACCAGTGACTTAATTCGCTTGTATTAATCAGAATTGGGACTTTCCTTAAGTTATTCGTTCTAAAACAAACCTTAGCTTGCTGATGTCGAAAAAGTGTCCAGGATCGACGATCGACGAAAAACCTATCAAAGTGCTTTTGGATTAGCTCCCTTGAAAAAGTCCTGATGCCAAAAATGCATCGGGGATAAATTTTATCATGGTCAAAATGTTTGTTGTGATCCTTCTAGGTTTTCCCCGATTCCGATAAAGCGCATCTGACATCGGCTATTGACGATATCTTTTCATTTTTCGTTAATGCCTATCCTCCCCATCTTTTACTGATGCTGATGGAGATCGGCGCTTGGCGATATCTTCATGTGAAAAGCTTAACGCAAACCAAAACTTCCTTCTGTCGATGTCGATGGAGATCAACGCTCGGGGACTGTGCTTTTCTGAGTGGTTCCCTTTCTTCTTTGAATTCCTCCCAATGTCGAACCTGAGCGCATTGGGTGAAGTGTTTGGCTATCGATTCTTTATTCATGTGTTAAGGTCTTTTTAGTCATGGAGTTTCATAAGTTCAAGCAAACTTGGATAGGTGATGAGAGTCATGAAAATAAGCGAAGACAAACATTTCAAAAAATGAAATTGAATTAGACAGTGCAAAAGATCAAGTGGTAACAAAAAAGTAAAACAATTTGATAAAGGCTTTTTAGGGTGTGTTGAGTGCTCAACAGACATGCCCTGGGGTTATTTTGATGGAGCCTCTCAAGGGAACCCCATTAGGGGAGGAGCTAGAGGTATCTTACATCTATCGGATGATCACATTATCTCTTTTTCTATTGGGAAAGGAAATGAAACAGATAACTTCTATGAATTATTGGCGCTCAATCTTATTCTATGTTTGGCTTAGGAAAAAGGCATTTTCTACCTTCAAATCTATGGGGATTCTTTGCTAATTATACAATGGATGAAAGGTGCCTTCACATTTCCAAACTTCAATTTACAACATTTATTTCAAATACATCAAACAGAACATTACAACATTCTCTCATATCACCTTTGAACATGTTTACATGAGCAATAACAAAGAAGTTGATCGATTACCCAAAGATGGACTAGCATTGGAAAAATGAACATGGAAAATCATGAAAAATCTCCAAGATCACTCCATAATATATCTTCATGAACCTGGTTTTAAGTTGATGTAAAAATGTTATTGTTCAAGAAGACTGTATAGTTTTTTATGTGCTCTTATATAGCTAGACTAAAAAATGTTTTCTTTTGTATTGTAAATGGTTGATTATGGATAAAAACTAGGTCTCTTCTTTTTGAAAATATGCACAGACACTTTTATGTATAAAGCAAGAGACTACTAGATTAGTCTTGTATAAGTTGGTTAAAAATGCCTTCTAGAATGCTTTTTAACATCTACTTTTATAATTTTGTTATTTATAATGAAATTACTTGACCCTTTTCCTTGGAAAAAGAAGTAGATTTGAGAAAATTAAAACAATTATAACCTTTTCTTTGATATGCGACTTCAAAAAATAAAAATAAAAAAGAACAAATGAAAGAAGGTAAAACAAACCCGTGACGAGACCCATTAAATTTGAACAACATTGAATGGCACATCAACATTTAGATATATGATGGGAGTATAATTATTTTTATATTCTTGAGAATCATATGATGATGGAAGAATATGTTAATGGGGAGTTATGCTCCGTCTAGTTGCATGCCTTCTCCTTTTTCAACAAGTCAGTCAGTGGTGCAACAATCTTGGAGTAGCCCTCTACAAACTTGAGATAGTAGTTGGCTAGTCCAAGGAAGACTCTCACATCATGAACTATCCGCGACTCTTCCTAGTCTTCGATTGCCTTGACCTTCATAGGGTCCATGTGAATGCATCCTTGGCCAATCCAATGCCCCAAGAATGGTATCTCAATTTGCCCAAAAACACACTTAGACTTCTTCAAGAACAATTGGTTATGTCACAGTGCCTCAAAGACATGTGCCAAATGCTTCTTGTACTCCTCCATACTTTTGATGTACACTACAATGTCATCCAAATACACCACAATGAACTTGTCCAAAAAAGGACACAACATGTCATTCATCAATGTGTAAAAAGTTGCAAGAGCGTTGCACAACTGAAAAGGCATCACTAGGAATTCATAGTTCCCATACCTCATCACCATGGTTGTCTTCACTTCATCTCCTTCTGCAATTCACACCTCATAATACCCATGTTGCAAGTCAAGCTTTGAAAAGACCTTGGCCTTGGCCAACTTGTCAAAGCAATCGACAACTAAAGGGAACGATTATCGATTCATCATAGTTTGTTTGTTCAACGCTCGATAATCCAAACACATCCTCAACTCCGAAGTGTCTTTCTTCTTCTGAAAGAGAACTAGGGTGTCATATGGGGACCTAGACAGATGAATGAAGCCAACATCAATCAACTCCATCAATTGTCTCTTCAACTCTTCCAACTCAAGCCCAAACAATCGGTAAGGAGCTCTTGCTGGTGGCTGCATCCCAGGCTCTAGCTCTATACAGTGGTCAACAATGTGTTGCGGTGGTAGCACTTTCAACAATTCATCTGACATTATGTCCACAAAATCACCCAACAAGTTAGTGAGCTTTAGTGGAATAGGAGTCCCCACTCCATCCTCTTGAACCTCTCCAACAATTACTGTGTAAATATACGATCCATTCCATCTTGTTGCTCTCTTCATACTTAATGTAGACACAAGTTGCACCTTTCCACTAGAATTCCTTGTGGGTTTGTGCACAACCCAAGCATTTTGTTCACTAAGTATAACTATCTTATCCATCCATGGCATGAGGATCGAATGCATCCTTCTTAGGAACTCTCACCCAAGAATCACCTCAAACTCATCCATAGGAATTACCATGATGTTAGGCCAACCTTCACACTTATCAAGTCGAATGTGAACTGAGGAGGCAACATGAGTTGTTTCCTTTGCCTTAGAGTTTACTACCTTCACCGCATCTCTGTATGGGGAGACTCTAAGTCCCAACTCCTTCGCTATCTCAGTCTTCAGAAAGTTGTGCGAGGCACCTAAGTCAATTAGAGCTTGCATTGTTCTTCCATTGATAACTAAATCCACAAAACACAATTGATGGTCTTGGCTACCAAACCTTCCACCCAAGGCACCCAAGGCACCAACCCTTTGGATCTTGCTGCAAACCGAACCTTGTTACTCTTTATGTGTTAAGTGAAAAAGATGAACAAAATCATAATACAACATACATGTGTTGTTCTCATCTTTCACAGACTGTATATGAGTGCCCCTTGGTCCACCACTTAGTTCCAAAGTGCTTCGTTGAAGTCCCTATATATCCTGGTTCACTGCTCAAACCAAGACCCTTCTGCCTCAGGTCACGATGAGACACTTTAGTCGACCTGCCTCTAGTCATCTGCAACATGCTTCCATTGTACGACTTTGTTGGAGCATGCTATTCTGGATAAGTTTTGGGAATCACGCAAAAGTGGATCGCGCGACATTTTGGCAAAGCAACATCTCACGGAGGAAGCAACTAGCGCATTATTAGGACTCAACGCGCAAGAAACGAGAGTTAGTTAGGAAGTTTTGGGACAATTTGTCCACTTTGTAACCATGTTGTAACATGATTAACTCTAATATAAAACTATAAATATGTAATGGGTTTTGGGTAGAGGAGAGAAAGAAGGTAAGAGTGAAGAATTGGCTAAGTGTTCAGATGTTTTGAGTTATGACTGAGGTTTTCAAGTGTTAGGCTCGCACTGTAGCAGAACGACTTAGGCAGGTTTGGGTAATGTCAATTGATATATCTTGTTGTAAGAGTAGTGCATAGCTGTAATGGAGATTATGAATAAATAAGAAGCCAACCATTGTGGGCATAGCCCAAGTTGGGGTGAACCACGTTAAAACCTTGTGTCTTGATGTGTTGCTTATGTGTGTTATGACGCATGTGATGGATGGTTAGTATAGATTTGTTTATTGTCTGTGACAACTGCAAAATGATGGTAAATGCTTAATATTCTAAATATGTCATTGATATATATTGTTATGATCCTGCACACTTAAGTTAATAATGAATGAACGATTGCTAAATAATGTCACGCATATATATTGAGTGATAATTAAAGGTTAAGTAATGGAAACTACGCAAACAGTAGATGAATGAACAATGCATAGTATGGTCATGTTGAATACCTCACTTCCCCTCATCACTGCAGAAAATTGGTTCCTACAACCCCTCTAGATGCCTCTGTGAGACTTCACTTGCTTGCAGGTGATGACAAAAGGTCGATGTCTAAGGGGTTTGTTGGTTTATTATTGATTAACCGCGGGTCTACCCACTGCGTGCCAACAAATGGTTCTGTTGTTAGGACCGAGATCTGCGAATGAGGGGGATGTGGAGGCCCACTAAGGAGGAGATCAGAGAATGGTGGAATACTAAAGAGATCGAGTTTGCAGTAGACCATAATCAAAATCCACGAATCAACATGGAAGAATGGTTACAAAGGTATGTTTTTACATATTTGCATGAAATTTTATTCGCCGACTTTCCGAATGTGTTAGCAAAGTGGATCTAAAGATTTATTGAACAAACTAGAAGATATCAAACTGTGGTTCCAAGGAATTGGACTCCTGAATTGATGTGACAAGTTAATGCACTAAGCAATAAGAGATCACACACAATTGACTACTGGTTGGATAGTATGTTGGGAGGTTACGTTACTGGATTTGCTATAGATTTCACTTAGTCGTACAGTGTTGTGGAGAGGGATTTTTTTAAAGGACCGCGCAGATGATACCTAAAGTCAATATCTATGTGGATTAAGATGTTGTTATTCGACAAAATTGTTATGACGATGGAATCTGATTGCTAATCACCTTTGTGCACATAGGGGAATTGGGAGCTGACCAGGGAATGATCTAAGCGTAGAAAGGGATGAAAAGAAGGAATGAGGAATGGATGGGCTGAGGATGTCGAGTGAAGAAGAGTGCGCGATGAATGAAGATATTGGAATATTGCGTAACGGTAAGAGATTTAGACCAAATAAGAAGAGGATTGTGGCTTAGAGAGAAGGGCATCACAATGATATCGATGAAAGAGACACTGGTGCAATATTCCAGATTGAAGGGAGTTTGTGCATAAAATAAAAGATCTATTAGCTCAACCTAGTAGAAGAAGATCCCATTTAGATTGGACTCTGCGTCGAACCCACCATCCCGTGTGCATTTCCAAGAACTAAGGTAAGATCAAAAGTTTTGTCAATTGTAGTCAGTGGAGGAAGTAAAGATAGTAGTGAAAATAATACGTCGAGTCGGAACTAGTTAGTGGTATCAAGAAATAATGCCATGAAAAATATGATAGCCGAGGTAGATCACTCCTTAAGGATGCCTCTCTTTCAAGGGGTCGGGTTAGAAGATCCCAGACAACATCTATTTTTTTGTGACATGATATGGACTATGAATAACGTCCAAGACGATGATGTGAAGATGGCGCAGTTGGCAGCAACCTTCAAAGACCACACACTATTATAGTGTATGAGATATCAAAATACTACACCTGCAGACCATACGAGAACATTGGCAAAGGTAAGACAAACATTGCTAAAAGAATTCCAAAAGCCTAAGTCTTAGTCACAATGCATTATAGAGATGAAGGAGATAAAGCAGATAGTAAATGAATTAGTATGGGACTACGATCAAAGGTTTAAGATGTTGAAAGACCAACTAACATTCTAGATTCTGTATGAAGAGCACAAAGAATGGTTTATTGTAGGTTTAATGCCATATATATGTTTCCCTTTGACACAACAAAAGATTGCGACGTAGTCAAAAGATATGGAAATTACGATGAAATTGGAAGCATCCCCTGTAGGAGAGAATAACGCGGAGATGGCTCAAGTCCAGTCACAGCTGGCTGCACTGACTATTTAGTTACGAGAAATTAAGAAAGGAAAATAAAAGCACGAGAGAGTATGGTGTATCACATGTAAAACAAAATGCCATCATAAAGATGAGTGTCCAACATTCCAACAATACTTGAATACATGAGCCCCAAATCTGTTAGGATTATGGTGTGAAATTTACAAGATGATGGGTGACCACCCTCATAGTTGTGTCCATTGATGCAGAAATACCAGAGTACTGTGAGGAATCTATTTTGCAACTTTTGTAAGTCAGTAGGACACAACGAGAAGGATTGTCACACGTTGGACCTAATGAGAGAGCGCACTGCAGATGCTTATAGAATCCAAGGTGAAGAAGCAAAGGGAGGAGCCTCGCAGTATAATACTGGGAGAGGAGTTTATAATCAAGGAGGCAGAGGAGGCAGAGGAGGTTGTGGAAGAGGTGGATTTGGCAGAGGACCTATCATTTGTTATAACTACAATCAACTGGGACATTTAACACTCGACTACCCGAATTCGTGCAGGACATGCACGTACTGCAGAGCATTGGACCATGCGACGAAGGATTGTCCTCAATTGATAGAAAAATGGTAGGAAAGAGGGAACCAAAACCCACATACACATGATAATAGAAAAAGTGTGCGACAAACAACCTAAGGTAGCAACAATTACACATAGAGGAACGAGAACCGGAGTGCATACGACAGTTCAAAGGAATAGAATTCACCAGTGGGTAAGGAAAGCAACAGAGCCATTACCATTGTTTGATCCGAGAAAAGAGAGAGAGACCTACCAACAAGCAAGAAAAGAATTGATTGGAACATACTAGATATCATCAACTTCAACCGCACCACCATTGTATGATAGACCATCGATATATGAAATGCCTCTATTCTATGACCATTCAAAGAAACAAATTGATAAGGTAAGTACTTTGAAGAGATTTTTAAGAATTTGCTTAGATTTAATGATGGATGAATCTACGTTGAGTAGTCTACGTGAAATGTTTAACCATTGTGCCCAAGAAAAATAGCAACATTTTTCACACAAAGCAATTAACCAGGTGCACAGTAAGAAGCGAACAAATAGGGAGTTCAGGTTCAGTGCACAGATAGGAGCTTACGAAATGGACAATATAATTCTAGATCCAGTTTTCGATGTAATGTTATCCCGAGATAGACTTGGGAGATGATGGGCTAGTTGAGACTAGTGAACCAAGATAAGATCGTTCAAGTTATAAGGTTAACATGAGTAAATGTCAATATTGATGGAGTGCACAATATAGCAGACTTTGAAGTGATCGACATAGTAGATGGTAGTACACCTTATCTAACACTCTTAGGATTTGATTGGACATTTGATAATCAGACAATCATTGACCTAAAGAAGAGACAGATGGTATTCGAAGTGGAAGCCTTAAAGGTGACCGCGCCATTAGACCCCATTGAAGGACGAAGGTATGTAGAACCAACAAAGAGAAAATAATTGGATAATTTGTATGATATGACTGGGCGAATGGATGATTATGTGAACCATACAGCTGAAGGCGTACTTAGTTGGAGGAGTATGAGCTCATGCACATTAGACTCAGAAAAATCCTTGGATAATTGGCAACAAAGACTGCATGAAGTATTGACAAGGAAGTGTGCTAGAATTACCCATGCATTGAGATGGATTGGAACCAAAATAGTCGACCCTCCAAGGTATGATAGATTAACTAATGTAATTTCTTTTATAAGAAAGTTTGAGTTGCAAATATTAGATCAACAAAGACTATTAGCTTTGGATATTGCACTGAAATCAACCCTTGCGGGATGGTGGGCTGCACACAAAGATGGCATAAGAAACTGTTGTTGAGGAAAAGGTATAGAAAACCTTACTCAAGCATTTTCGGATCTTGTCTGGCTAAGACAAGATAGTTGAGAGTGTCACCCGTGGTTTATAGCCTCAAAGACAATCGCTTAATCCACAAGTATTAAGTACAAAGGATCAAGGCTGAATTTTATGTGTTATGTACAACAATGCAAAAGAAGTAAACTTAAACAAAGTTACATGAATGTGTATTGAAAATATACAAATGTATACATGGAGATCAAAGAAAAAGAATGAACTGGCTCATCAAAACACATGCGTGAGACTGAAACAACAATCTGATTTTTTATTTATTTCATTATGAGATAAAAAACATAGTTCTCTCTACAAACCCCTGCGAGGGTAGGGACCAAAATCAAATTTAGAAGCCTTCAATGGGCACCATACAAAAAGACTCTGACAATCAAGAAGAAAATCGAAGCTAAAGATATGGATCAACTTGCCACAAAATGTTTTCACTTGACTATGCAAGACATTATTTATCAGTCACGAAACTCAATTCATGCACAAAATAAAATACATAGACTGCCAAAGATAAATCAGACACCTTTAAAACAAGCTGCTGAAATACGTGATTTGGTTTTTGAATCTTGCTTCCTTCAATAAGACCCTGTTGTCATCAAGAGGATTTAGCTTTCTAGTAAACTTAGAATGAATGAAAGTTGAAAGTATCTCACTAGTATAGAGAAAACCTTATGGTTGTATTTCTCTTTCTATTCTCTCCCCCCCCGCTTTTGTCTCTTCTTCTCATTGAGATTTTATTCCTCCTCAATACGTTATGGTAGTTCAACTACCTTTCTTTAGTTAAGTCAAATTAACTTAACTAATTAGTTTGAGACAAATAAATAATAATATATAAATAAGGGTCTTAAATAATAACTAAATAGGTGGGACCCCTTGTGACGCCCAATTATTTCCTTTTATAATCATCAAGACATGAAATATAAAAATCAATCATTAGATTTCAAATATATCCTCCTTGTAACTCCCATTTCAAAATTATGACCAAATATTTTAAATATCAGCCCAATATAATCTGATCATATCCAAAAAGTATTATATCCATGCTGATCCAAAAAAGAATGTCTAAAAATATGCTTGCTGTCTAAAACTTTATCAAAGTAAAAATATTGTCTTCAACATATAAAACAACATCAATCAACAGGAAAATCCATATTTTCTATGAGAGGCATTAGGCCTATTCTCACTGATATCCCCTTTTTTATTTTTCAGTGGCAACCTTTGAATGGTTAGAGCCTCGAGGCTGAACTGCACTAATAACATGAGAATAATCATCCTTAAGATGAAGGCGAGAGGAGACTGATTTGGCAGATTCCTTGGATGAGTCGGAGGGAGTAGCTATTCCTTTTCCATTGTCCTGTACAGGTTCGGGGACATCTGTTTTTAATATTTTACTAGCATGTGATGACTACACGGGTGAGACATCATGGGTGACTTGAGAATTTGGATTAATCAGTGGTGGTGGTGGTGGTAAAGGCAATGATGCAATGGTGCAACCGTGGTGGTGAACATCAGGCTAGTGGAGAATCTCTTGCCAACCATTGTTGGTGGGCAGTTCTGGTCGCATCGACACATGAGGAGGGACTCAGATACCAAAGATATTTTGATGTGCTTGGAAGGGAGGTCTTTCTGGTCAGGGTTGGAGTATCCCTTGGCCTACTAGGTTGAAGAAACCAACTTGGAAAAGATGGTTCAATTCCTGGGGGTCATCATCAAAATGTATGGAGAATCGAGGTCTTCGATGACCACTCTGCTAATTTCCCTCGCCTTTGTTACCTCTGCCATTACTGCCTTTGCTGAAAAAGCTCACCCTGAAGCAATGTTCCAATTAGTTATGAGAACTCTCGACAGTTCATGCATCGACCTTACCTAAATAAAATCAAAGGTTGGCTCTATCATTCTTAATAAAGTGCAAATAATCCATTCATCATAATACTCAAATCAATAATTAATTGCTATTGAATGGGGAATGAGAGGGTTATTGGGAAGATGAGGGGTTGGTAATGAATGAAAAAGTGGTAGCATGGATGGGGACCACTAGCGAATATTGTTCAAGCAACATTAAAACAATACTTTCATTTCCAGTTTAAACACCAGTCCCTCCCATTTCTTTTTTATTATTTATTTTGAAATGTCATTTACAATAACAAAACAGGGAATGAAAATGAATCTGGTAAGATGGTGGGCTTGTAAGGAGCGAAAAATGATATAATGAACGGGAAATGAAATGGATATTGTTCCATTAAATAAAATAACATTTAATCTTTAGAAATGACATACCCTTAATTGCCAAAAATATTTTAAATTGTAGGCAATATCAAAATTGAAGACACAATAACTTCTATGTCAAACCCAAAACAAAACTCCATAACTGTTAAACTCGACCAGTTAGTTCATATCTTTTCTTCTTTTATGTTTGATCGAACAACAACACAACTCATATGCACACTGTTCATAATTCAAACTATCCATGATCATATATAGAGCACTTAGGGAAGACATGAGGAGGCCGAGAAAAAGAACATGCCATTGAACTTTTAACATTGCATCAACCAAATTAAATTTCTGTACAGTAGACTGGTTTCAAGACCCTTTATTTTATTGGTTGGTTGCTTTCCCTTTTTCCTAAAAATAAAATTACTCCAAATATCACCGAGTGAAAACAACTATAACGAATTTCTTCCCAATGTATAATCTATTTCTTTTATTTGCAAAGTTCTTTTCGTATGATGGAGCATCAACATAGTTATTCCATTAATTAAAACAAACTACACCCAATGAGCAATGGAGTGCAATATAGGCCAACAATTACTCAACATACGAGGCTGGCATTTACTTCCATATTTTCTATGTGACAGGCTGGGTTCGAAACCTTGACGTTCTTTTAGTTTGTTCACTGTCCAATGACCAAAACTCTTGTAGGTAATCAACCCATGAACCAAGAAAACATGCAAGTAACGAATCTTTGCACTTTCGAGTTAACACATAACCAATTCACAATCCAAGTTCAATCTCACAATAACCACGATAAGGGAGAACAGGGTCTTAACAATAGGTGAGTGCAACAACTTCGCAAGTGGGGTTTATAACATGAAACCAAAATCTCCAACAAAGTTTGACATAGTCATCCAAGGCAGTCGCAGGGTAAAAACCTACTTTTCCTTCGTTCAAACCGTGAAATGGAAACTAAACAGGGAAACAACTTCTCATGAGTAGAGCAGGAAGTAACAATAACCACAAAGAGAACCCAGAACCTGATTGTATCATTTGCTTACCATAAAAAATACTTTCATAATTCTATCTCAGTATGTGGGTGATAACAAACAAAAATTGCTTTAACTCTATCAACAGTCAGGATCAATAATAACCAGTCATCGACCTCGATGCAACCATGACAAAATACTTTCAACATTAAGGAGCATTTAAAACAAATTCCAATTTGCAATATTTGAAAAGCCAACCAATATTGTTTGCACAGACAAAACACACATCCAACCACCATATCTTTCATAAAGCAAGCACTCTGCATACGAATTCTAAGAGCCAACACAAATATTCTATTCGGAGCAAGGCTAGAATGATGAATGGAAGGGCGAGAGTCACCATACCTGTGAGGAAAGCGTCGAAAAAGACCAAAGACCGCCACTATTTTCCAACTCCTGAGCGAAACGGAGGCAAACCAACCAGAGAAACCAAATGTGCGACAAGGTGAGGGTGGTGAGCTTGAGGTGGGTAAGAATGTCGTGCATTAAATGCACACTGCTTCTCCACCCACTCATTAATTTCCATCAACCATAGGTAGGGTGTAATACATCCAAACTTCATTAAGCGCATTAATCAAATTTAATTCAAATACAACATGTCACTTCCATTTTTCCAAAATGAAAATCCTCTTATCCATAGTTTTATACCAACGCCATAATATAACATGTTCCATATTCATTTCTAACAAATTGCACTTTGCAAGGATCGATTGACCTCAAAACAACTTCATAAACCACAACAATTTGTCCACCAAGCATAACCAATACCATAATACAATATGCCATGAATGCAATATTTCATAATCAATGTATGTGTAAGTTGAAACTGAAATTTTAATCATAATGTGTAAGAGTCATAACCAAGTGCTTGTCACCTTTTGACTTTTAAAATACCAGGCCTTATCATCATTGACGCATGCGATAATTTGTTTGAATTCTTGTGTTTTCTCAACTGCAATATGCTTCATAAAGTTGCCATGAGTGCAATTCAGAGAGGCGTTTCTTTTTTCCACCATGATCTACAAGGGGGTCCCACCTATCTAGTATATTATTAAGTATATATATATAAATAAATAGGCATTGCAACCCATTTGCAGGAAGGGGTATTACATTGCGCTTCTGGGCGTCAACAAACAGGCGACTCCACAGGGAAATTTGTTTCCAACAGATTCAGAACTCAGTATGTCTGGTTTCGTAGACCGATAGAAGTAGATGATAGAAAAAAAAACTTTTGAAGAATAGTTATGCAAAATGGGGGAAAATATGGTTTAAGGGAAATAATGAGATGGGATTTTGGGAATAACTTATGGAAAGTGGTACGTATGAGGGGGTTTGGTCTTGTATGCATAACATTTGATCAATACGTGTATATAATATTGTTTAAAGTTTTAAGGAGAAAACTTCGGGTATGTTCTTTGAATCTCATCATGGAAGGAAGAAAGGGAAGAAGGCAAAATCATCTATCCCACAATAGAGTTGAAAGCAAAAGGCAATTTCAGCGATGTCTAAAAGGAGGACATCGTGACAACTGTGTATATCTTATTTCTTATTGATCAACAATACTTATAGAATGACATTGCTATGGAAAAATTGATCCAAACTTTATTTTTGATAAATTAAAAAAAACAAAACAACATAAATTAAAACTCAACAAACCAAAGTAAAAAAGAAAACAATACAACAAAATATTATATACAAAAGTCATTTTAAACAAGCGTTGATAATCAAGTTGGTTCCACATGATGTTTCAAGTGGGAACCATTAGTGTTGTAAGATAACAATCACTCTTCCAAATCCTTTAGAAGGTATGAGTTCACACCTAGGATAAAAGCAATTTTAAAAATGCCTAGCCATAGTTTCTGGAACTTTGAGTATCTTCCTCTCTTAGCATGAGCCCAGTCCCATAGTAGGACTTTCTCGTCAATCTTGAATTCAACAACTTTCACTCGTCTGTTAAAATACTTTTTCACAATTTGTTGCCTTCTCTTTATGTTCTCTAAGGCAAAATTCCTTTGTTCTTCGAGGGCTAACAATGCATTTATCCTTCGGGAAACATTGGAAGAATTTAATTCTTCAATTTGTAACATCAGTCGTAAAGAGGAAAGCTCCAATTCAGTAGGCAGAATAGCCTCTTGGCCATATGTGAGCTGAAAGGGAGTACAACTTGTGCTTTCCTTGGTGGTAGTGCGATCTGCCTAGACAACATAAGTGAGAATTGTGTGCCATTGGTGAGGTTTATCCTCTATGGTCCTCTTGATTATCCTAACTAGGTTCTTGTTAGTGGACTCAGCTTGCCCATTTCCTTGGGGGTAATAGACCGATGAAGTGAAATGTTTGACCCCTAATTTAGCCATAAATTGAGTTAACTTTGCAGAAATGAAGGCCGGGCCATTATCCATAATGATCTCTAACGGAATGCCAAATCTGGAAAAAATATTAGTTTCTAGGAAAGAAATTACCTGCTCATCTTGTATGTGTTTAAGAGGGGCAACCTCAGTCCACTTAGTAAAGTAGTCTGTGGCTGTCAAAATAAAAATATGCCTTGCGGAAGATGGAGGATTAATAGGACCAATAAAGTCTAGGCCCAATTTAGAAAAAGGGAAATCCAAGAGGACAGGTTGTAAAGGCATGGCAAAAAGATGTTCTTTCCCAACAAATTTTTGGCATTTATCACAAGATCTTGTGAATTTATAGGAATCTCGAAATACCGAAGGCCAATAGTAACCATTTCTTATGATTTTAAAGATAGTGTCTTTAGAAGAAAAATGGCCACCAATGTAAATGACAGAAACTGATGATCCATGAATTTTTTGTAGCAATTTATGTGCTTCTTCACCATTCACACATCAAAGTAATAAACCATCAACAGACCTTCTAAACATGATTCGGATTATTTTCGACACGAAATGAGAGCGGAGATATAACACAGAAATATTCAGAGATATTGCGAGAGAGACAACAATATAACAGAGATATAGTGGAAATATAACAAGAGTCACAGATATACAGTAATACACAATTTCTATTAATGAAATAAATGTACAAAGACTGTAAAAATACAAAGTGAAAGACTCGCTAGAATGGTGGTAGCTTATCTCTGAGAAGAGATGTGACGGCTACTCGCATCCATGAGAAGATGATTATTATAATGAGGCTCTAAGGGCCTTTTTAACATAAGTAAAATCCAAAACCCCAACCCCGGAAGATGAAAAGCCAAAAGGTTTGTGGGCCCCGATGGGGGTAGTTGATACGTCAACTTCCCAGGGGCGTAACTTTTGCATACGATCTCCGTTTGGGGTGCTCAATAGCTCGTTGGAAAGATCTATCCGAGAACTACAACTTTTGGGTGAGCAACATTGATTTATGATCCATGTTGCTCCCCGTTTTCTCAAAAAACATCATTTAGGGCCTCAAAATGGCCTCGGAAGTTAAAAACTGTTAAAAATAGTAAATTACCAAAATTGCTAGAAACATGTTTTGGGCCAGTTGGAGAAGGTGGGTGGCCACCGATATCCACCTAGATCAATCCTCCCTCCTTAGGAAGCAATGGTATCCATTGCGTTGAGTTCCTGGGGGAGAGGGGAAAGAGATCGCTGAATATGAATCTTGGTGAGTTGCTTGCCTTGTTGGAACCGTCGCGCTGCTTGGTTTGTTGAAGGTCGTCATGAACCTGTGGCTGGAAGGGTTGGACCTTTTTAACCAGTCTAGCTACATGAGATGACTGTGTGCAAAATGAATCTTTGTGTTTTGCTACAACCTTGTCGACCTGCTTCTGGTGGATAGAAGGTGCTTGGGTTGAGGCTGTAGTGGTTGCAGTATCCTTTTGTTCCCTTTTTGAATAGATTGTGGAGAAGATGAATTTTGTAGTATGAGATACTACCTTGTGGCACTGTTTAGGTGGGGTAGTAGTTGGAACTACCTCTAGTATCCTGTAGAGATGACCCCCCAGAGTAATAATGACACTACGGGGTCGA
>CBVK0100154249.1:0-28954 GCA_900067695.1 Picea abies
TGTGTAATTCCTTGATCATATACATAGGTTGACTATTGAATATATTGTGCTATCTTCACTTTGGTTGGTTTGTGTTGTCTTGGTCTTGACTTCATGAGAGAACTGGAGCGAAGCGGGAGCAAAAAAGACCCTAGGAAGCGATAATAAGGTATTTTATTTGTTCCTTCCTCCTAGTTAATTCGATAGTCAAAACTTAGGGAAAGAGTCATGTCCTGTCCTATTTTTTTCTAGATCCAGGTGGATATAGGGAGATCAGTTCGTGCCCGCACCTACAGATTATTCCAATAACAAAATTGGCGACTCCACTGGGGAGAAATCCCATTTTCTTTGTGGCTTTTGGTGTTTTTCTGTGGCCATTTTCTCTGGTTTTACTTTTCTCCTTTCCTATCAATCTTCGAGTCTTCAGGATATCCTGATAGACCCTCTGGGTCAAGAGGCCTTTTCCAATTTTGCTTCATTTTCCAAAATTTTGATTATGTTTAGACATTCTCACATTGCACTTCATTGCAGCCTACGAGAACTGGTAGGGTTCGCACTCTGTCTTTAGGTTTTAGTGATAGGTTCTCGCACCTTGCTCAAGGGTCACCTGCGAGAATCACTGATTCTCGCACTGTGTAATACTACCGACCTGCAAACTCCTATTTTCAAAAATTTGGATTTAAGTTTTGGCATTTTTAACTTCCCAGATCAGTTTAGGTGCCTCATAAGAGTTTCTTGGACCATTGATTGATTTCTTTCTTGTCTTCATTTGCGTGCATGAACAGTCTTAGGATTTCAAGGATCTTCTTGTCACTTTTGTCTTGAATTTCGTTTCTTGACTTTTCTTGGCAACACCATACTCTCTGATTTCAGAATCTGAGTGTGTTTGATTAGTTAAGGACTGGTGATCGGTTTAAAGTTAAGTTTTCTTGGTCTTTATCATTTTCTTTGTTTGAAAGATCATTTTTCTTTTGCACTTGAAAAGACTATATTGGTTTTCTCTTTATTTTTATTTTCATTGAAAGAGTGGATTGGGTTTTTATCATTGCTTGTTCTTTCGTTTTTTATTTTTTGTACTCTCATTGGCATAGTGAGGGTCCTTTTTGAAAAGTGAACAAGAATTTTTCTTTCAAAAAAATTGTTTTTTGTCTTCAAAAACATTGAAAATCAAATTGTTGAAATTATTGAAAAAGACACAATAGTGAATTGTCATTTTATGCGTGATTTTTTGCATTTTCATTTTAAAGGAAATTTTGCATTGTAGTTCAAGGTTGATCTGGAAAACTTTTTCTCTCTCCCATACATAGGATTCATTGAACGAAAAGTGATACATTTCATTCTCATCCTTGCATTGTTGGGTTAGAGTCATACAACATAAGTTTCACTTCTGTTTCCTTTGAGTAAACAACAGCTCTTAATAACACTGCGTAATCATTAAATTTATCTAGTAACTCTTTTTTAGGGCTCTATTACACCAACATTTAGCTAGGCTAGCGATTTGGAGTAGGAAGAGAGATACACTCTCCAAAAGCACAAAACACACAATAGCATCTTGCGTTAGGGAGTGTTAAATTCCATTTGCAACATCCTGTCCTAGGAAGCCCTTCTCACACAAGGGTCAAACATGAGTTCGCATTGATATTGGCAGAGTTACTCACCCTGCTTTGGTGATATCAGTGTAGAGATTGCATGTATTACGGGGATCACTCGGAGGTATACCCACAATGATGAGTGGAATCCTTTTGAGTTGATTTCGGGCTAGATACCCTACCCTTGCATGTGGATCGGACTGTCGACTATCCCCCCAAGCTTGATTGTTGTTGGTGGTGACCTTAGTGGCCTATCTCTCTAGGTTCTTACCCGAGGTGAATGTGGAGGGGAAAGTCTTCACGGTACCTGGAATTGACATTGACGAAACTCACTCGGGCTCCTTGGAGGGTATACCCACGATTATGTGTGGGAGCTTGCACCAGGGTGCAAGTCCGTTAAGTAGGTCGTCAGTGTAACTTTTCCACCCTAGCCTAGCCCCTTCTCGTCTCGTTGTTGCGGTGTTGGATTTCATCACCAACTAGTGGCTTCAAAATTAGAAGGTATTGTTTTCTTGGTGTTGCATCCTAGAGTTTGTTTACTAGCGCATGTTGTTTGTTTCTCGAAGTTGACCATAGGATTTTCTTCGCAAAGTCTATCGCTCGTTTACAATAGCTCCTCCACATCGTTCACATAGAATGCAGGGTTTATCTCCAAAGCATCTGGAAGGTTCTCAACCCTTGCCCACAAGCACACCTGGAGGTTCTCCTCGACAGAGTGAAGTCCCAGTCGTCACCACACCACAAGTGGAACGCACTGATTCTCTAGAACACTTTCGGATTACTAATACTCGAGAGGACTTTCGACTTCGCTTTGATTTCGAGCGACCGTTTATGTGACTAAATTATTCCGGAGAATTAGTTGTTACATCTTTTGGATCACCAGTTGGACCCTTTCCCGGTATAGAAGGCCAAGATATTTTTTGGTCTATAGGTGTTTTCTGACGAGTCCTTTTTGGTCCAAGTTCCCCTATGATTTTTGAAATCAATCCACCTATGATTTCCAAAATCTCTATCCCCGAGACAGTACTGTTGACTATTGCTTATCACTTTACTGTCCCTACTGAAATGGCCCATCTTGCAGCTACTACGAGTGTTCCAACCAGGTTTCCTGCGGTTATTCTTGCTCCCATTAACACACCGCGAATGCCCAACGTCACTCTGACGCTACCACCTGGATACCATGCGTTGAATGCTTCCATTCCTACACCTGCGCAAACTCCATCTAGCTCTCCTAGTGGTCCTTCTTCTTCTAGGCACTTTCTTCCCGGTTTTGTCCCGACACTCCCTCAATTTCCTTTTGGAGGACCTTCTTTATCTTTCACTGGAAATCCTAGTCCTAGTGGCTCTATTCCGTCATTCACTTCGACTTATCAATTTCTGGTTAGTGGACAATCTCATCAAGGTAGTATAACTCAACCCCCTCTCAGTTGGAAAAATCCAATTGGAACACCACATTCGATGGGAGGACCGACTCCACCTTATGGGAAAAACATACCTCCATCTTTGGCCCAGTATTGGAATTAGTTGATCCAAAATCCTCCTCAATTGACTGGGGGGCAGCAGTTTTCAGCTGCATCAGTCACACCCCCTAGCATGGGCCAACCATATCCCGGTTCATTCAATCCAATTTGGGGGTCGAATGCTCAAACTCAAGCCCCTGTTCCAGGGTATAACCTAATGAGCTACTATACTGTCCAACCACCACCGAATATGCCTAGATCTTCACATTATATGCAGACTACTTATGGTCCTACTGGTTTGCCGACAGGGCTTCCTCCCCAAAGCCACCAGTACCCGCAGGTGAATCGACAGTTACCTTTTCTCACCACTTTGGATCTTCTGGATTTGTCAAGGATTTTAAATGATCTTATTCGTCAATCTCCCCAATGGCCTGTTATACCAGCCAATATTCCATTGGACATTCCTAAATTCGACAACAAAGTGGGAGAGGACCCAAACAATCATGTTATGACTTTTCACCTATGGTTTTCATCCAACTCATTTATGGATGGCTCTATTCGTTTACGTCTTTTTCAAAGAACCCTTACCGGTTCTGCTGTGAAGTGGTATATTGAATTTCCACGAGGTTTCTTCTCTGATTTCAACACCCTAGCTATGGATTTCCTTACGCATTACCAGTTACTGATCTGTTATGACATGAGAACCGAGATTTTGACTTCCTTCAAACAGAATAAAGGAACTCATATATCTGATCACATCCATGAGTGGCGAAGGAGACGACGTCTCATTAAACTTGAGCTCCCCGATCAGTTACTGGCAGAATGGTTTACAAAATCATTTGTGAAAAAAATCGGTAAGGACATTGCCATGGGTGGCATCGTCACGGAAGAGCAGGCTATAAGTCGTGCTCAATATCTTGAACTCGTTTATTCACAAATGGGAACACTTTACGATTTACTACCTGAATTACCTTGCCCTAATACTTCCATCACTTCAACTACTCCAGTTGCCTCGCATGCAACTGATGGTGTGATTGGTACTGCCCAAGCCCAATCACATTCTGTTTCAAGCACAACCCTTAAATCTGCTTCTTCTAATGTTCAAAATGCTCCATCTCCTGCGACTCCCACCAGCAAAACTTCTGAGGTAAACGTCGTTCAATATACCCCAGCCAGTAAAAACAAATCTAAAAAAGGGAGAGGCAAGAATAAGGAGGGAAAAAATAATTCTCAAGCAGAGAAAACCAAAACTACCCCTGTTGATGATCGGGATAAGCGCAAACCACAATACCCTTGCCTTATATGTGGTGATGATCACTACACGAAGGATTGTCCACGATGTGCTGAGGTCACTAAGTTCCTTCAGGGATCTCCGAAACCACCTGCACCGACTGTCTTGTCCCAACCCTTCTCGTCTCAACAACCGGCTCAGTTGGTCATTCACGATCAACCATCCTCTTCTACTACATCATATGTTTTGATGTGTACTAGTGATTCTAAGAAGAATAACATTGCACTCACAACTCGGGCTAAAGATTATTCTCCATCCAAGGAGAAGGTTGACGATTTACCCCCTTCCTGGGTACAACCCTCTCCCGCAACTCCACCTACAAACGGTCCTCTTCATCTCGAACGACCGATCCTCGACACAGTTTTGTGACCCCCCCCTAAGGGCATCGTTTAGAAATTGGCTTTCAATCCTCATGTTCGTGCGGCCTAGAACTACAGTATTGTTGAAGATCTGGCCCAAGCACCTTCTGCAATGTCAACCCTTGAAGTCCTTCAAACTTGTCCTGCATAATGGAAGGCACTGTTGAAATCTATTGGTGGAATTGACCCGACGGAAATGAATTTAATAGTCTTTGACTTGGACGATCACATTCCAAGGTTACCCCCTCAACTCGTGTTCCAGATACAAGTTGTTGTCTCTGACAAGAGCATTTGCCGAACTGTTATCAACGAGGGTGCCTTGACGTGTGTCATGTCTTTTGATTGCTGGGAAGCCATTGGCTCTCCTTCCTTAAATGAATCACAAAACACTCTTAAAGCCTTCAATGGCTCTGGTTTTAAGCCCTACGGTGTTCTTATTTCGTTTCCTATTACCTTAGAAGGTAAGACAGTCCAATTCGAAGTGGAAGTCTTTGATGCTCCCCTTGATTATAATCTTCTGCTTGGTCGCAGCTGGATCGATTCCATACGCGCCGTTGTGTCGACCCTTTTCTGTGTAGTACATTTCCCTCATCAAGGAAAGGTTGTTATCGTCGAAAAACTCACCTTCTTCAATTCTGATACTCATACTGGCAACGTACCATTTATTTCTAAAACCCCACTGGGTTATGAGAACGTCGGTGTAGGCCTTCTAAAGGACTCCTCGTTAATGGGTACTTTTCCTATTCCACCACCCGATGTTCCACACTCGTCTGTTGCTTCTATCAATATGATCTCTACTTTGCCTCACGAACTTCCTGCGTCTTTCGACCCCTGGATAGTCCCTGACCCTGGAGATCATCTTCGTTTTGGCGATGAAATGCCATTAAGTCCAGTTGAGTCCGCCTATCAGGCCATTCAATCGACGACGCCTTCTACCTCTTATCTTGATGAGTTGTCTCTCGATCATTTTCGTGTTATTTTTTCGACTGATGAGATGATCATGTCTGTCATGGAAGACACCCCTTGGGACGATGGGCATCATCGTTATATCCTTTTTTTGGAGCAACATACTCTTGAGAACTACCAACAGATTTCGACCCCATCGACCATTGTCGTCATCTCAACCATTCCCGAGTCTCCACATGATGTGTTTGCTGAAGGGAACTTAAGTAATATCTCACCCACGACTCCCATTGACATATCTATTAAACCCGAAATTGTCAAAAATGTCCATATTGGAGCTTCGTGTTCGCCTGACGAAATAGTCACCTATACGTCCCTATTCAAAGAGTTTCGTGACATCTTCGCCTGGAGTTATGAAGAAATGATGAGTATCGACCCTGAAATTGTGATACATGAAATAAAGACATATCCTGACGCTAAACCCATCCGGCAACGCCTTCGTCTAGTTCACCCATGTAAAGCGGCTGCTATAAAACTTGAAGTCGAGAAACTTCTAAAAGCCGGCTTTATTTATCTGGTGGCTCTCACAGACTGGGTTTCCAATCTTGTCCCGATTGACAAGAAGCAAGGTATAATTTGTGTTTGTGTTGATTATAGGGATATCAATAAAGCTTGTCCAAAAGACAACTTTCCTACCCCTTTTGTCGATCAGATTGTCGATGACTGCACCGGAAGTGAAATTTTCTCTCTCATGGATGGTTTCTCCGGCTATAATCAAATTAACATCGTTCCCGAGGATCAACATAAGACTACTGTTATTTGTCCTTGGGGTACTTTTGCCTATCAGAAAATTCCTTTCGGTCTTAAGAATGTTGGCGCCACTTTTCAACGCGCTATGTCTTATGCTTTTCATGATATCAAGCATATCATTCAACCCTATTTGGATGATGCACCCGCTCATTCTATGTGCAGAGTCGATCACCCCACCCACCTCTGATCCATTTTCATTCGCTGTTGGTTCTACTGGATCCGTTTAAATCATCATAAATTTGTTTTTTGTATGGAATCTGGTCGTCTTCTAGGTTTTATTGTTTTGCGTCAAGGGATCTGGGTGGATCTGTTGAAGGTTGAGGAAATTCTTAATCTCCCTCCTCCTTATACACTTCGCCAGTTGCAAAGTTTGCAGGAGAAAGAAAACTTTCTTCGTCGTTTTATCCCAAATTACATCGAGATCACTCGTGGATTTATGCGGCTATTAAAAAAGGATTCAGATTTCATCTAGGATACCATAGCCAATAATGATTTTGAAGCTTTGAAGTTGTCACTAATGCGAGCTCCGCTTCTCTTCCCCCCTGATTACAGTCGCGATTATTTCCTTTACCTTGCTGCCTTGGATTACACCATTGAGATGGTTCTTGTCCAAGAGGATGATGCGCACGACGAACATGTTATTTACTACTTGAGTCGAAGTCTCACGCTGACTGAAATCAAGTATCAACATGTCAAAAAACTAGCCATGGTTGCCGTTGAAGCCGTCCAATGCTTCCGACATTATATCCTCTCACGCATGACTACGGTAATTTTCCATTGCAAACCTATGCAACACATTCTGACACGTCAATTGCTAGGGGGAAAATACTCCAAATGGATTGTGATACTCCAGGATTTTGACTTGGAATTTGAACACACCAAGTCCAAGAAGTCCTTAGTTTTTGCTGAGTTGATATGCGATTTTCCTCATTCTGCCACGGAAAATGTAAAAATTGATTCATTACCTGATGAATCTATTTTCCTTATTAGCACTGATGATCTTTGGTATGGGGATATCATTATATATCTCCAAACCCAGAATTTCCATCCAACTTTGTCCAGTATGGAACGACATCGAATACGCTATCAAGCTCGTTAATACATTATCCTCGGGGATACTCTTTATCGTCGAGGGATTGAATTTTTTTTTCGATGTTGTCTAACATTCGACAAAGCTGAGAAAGCTCTGAATGACTGTCATTCCGGAGCATGTGGTGGTCATATGTCTGGGTATGCTACTGCTCAGAAGATCTTACGCACAGGGTATTTTTGGCCTTCATTATTTAATGACAACATTATTGTCGTTCAGAAATGCCATGCCTGCCTGACCTATAATCAAAAAATTCGGTCACATCCTTCTCCTCTTCACCCTATGGTCTCAGTTGGTCCTTTTGCGAAATGGGGCATTGATTTCATGACATGTCACCCTCACTCGGCCGGGGGGCATGGTTACATCATTGTAGTCGTTGATTACTTTACGAAATGGGCCGAGGTGATGCCGACATTTGATAACACTGGAAAGACTGCAACATTGTTTCTTTTTAATCATATCATAGCTTTTTTTGGTTTCCCCCAAGCTATCGTCACCGATCATGGTAGCCACTTTAGGAATTTTATGATGTCTGAACTTACTGAAAATTTGGGTCTTCACCATGATAACTCAATGCCCTATTAGCCACAAGCCAATGGCCAAGTCGAAGTGATTAACAAAGTTCTCATAACTATGCTCCGACGAATGATAGGGATTCATAAAACAAGTTGGCACACAATGTTGTTCTCAACATTGTGGGCGTACCGGACATCCGTCAAGTCCGCTACTGGGTTTACACCTTTTCAGTTAGTCTATGGTGTGGAAGCCATTCTCCCTATCAAATGTAAGATACCTTCTTTAAAACTAGTTGTTGAACTCCTACCCAACACTTATGCTGAAGAAGAACGTCTATTGTATCTTATGCGATTAGACAAAACTCGATGTGACACCACCCTAGAGATAGAATCCCAGAAAAAGCGTGTCAAGGCCCAATACGACAAACATGTCAAGCCTCTTGTTTTTTTCCGAAGGCGATCTTGTTCTTCTATATGAACAAGATCAAGATATGTTAGGAGCTGGGAAATTCGAACCCATGTGGTGAGGTCCTTATATCGTTCAACGAGTTTTGGAAAAAGGAGCTTATGAGTTGGTAGATTACGATGGTATCCCTTTGAGTGAACCCAGGAATGGGTTGTACTTGAAGAAGTACTATGCATGAAATCATCTGTGCACTAGTACTTGTATTTTATTGTATCATACTTCTTTGTGTGTTACTATAGTTTGCTTTTGTCATTATTTGGTCTCTACCCTTATGTGACATTGTGTTTGATTTCTGGATGTCAGAGTCTTTGCTACCCTATATTGGCTTCGCTGATGGCGCTAGCCGTAGTACTCAGAACCTTGCTTCCGCTGCGTGGGAAATTTACGCCCCTACAAACGAACTTGTCTCCTTACGAGGTGTGTGCCTCGTTCGTGCGACCAACAACATTGCAGAGTATAGCGTTGTTATTGAATTATTGGTTGATGCTATCTCACTCGGAATTCATCATTTGGTTGTGTGACTTGATTCACAGCTTGTAGTACTACAGTTAAGTAATGTCTACTCTATTCGAAGTCCTACTTTGTTACGGGTATATTTGTGAATTCACCTCTTGGAACGTTATTTTGATCACATTGAATATCAACATATTTCTAGATGTCTAAATACATTAACAGATGCATTAGCTAATTATGTATTGGACAGACATTTGAACCATTTATAAATCAATCACATCAATATTCACACAATATAAAGTAACCGGTAGAAGTCATCTGTATATATAATGATCAAAAGAGTTTTTTACAAAAAGTTTGTCTGAAGACCAAAATGTCAAAATCTGAAGCTCATAGCTTCTACAAAGTGACATCATGGATGATGTTCACGGTAACACACGACTTCCCTAGCAACCCTATGGAGCAGTTGACTCATGGACCCTGACACTCCTATAGTATGACACTGATCGCGTCGTGGAACCTCTTCCAGAGTCATGTATGGAATATCGACAGTCAAGCCCTCCATATTTTTCTCCACCACCTGATAATATTCAACGTATTGTGGTGTTGTCTCTACCTCTCCTCGCCACTGAATGGGAGAAGTACCAGGAGGTCTGTAAGGTCCAACATCTGTGACATCAACAAATGATTTTTTATTAGTCTTTGAACAAACATATAAAACAAAAACATTTGAATGTGATAAAAATTCACAAAACATTTAAAAAAGAAAAATGTGTGTACTTCTTACCAAGGTCCCCCCATTGAGCATCCTCTGGCAATACTAACTCTGGATCTCCTCGAAAATCCAACTCGGCATAAGCGTAGTCGTCAACCATAAACATCTGTGGTTGAAGCCAGTCAAAGAAAGTATCATCATATTTGAAGATCGGTCTTGCTACGTGCCGGGCCATGAGCCGACTCCATCTCAGCATCCTTGGATCCCTGGGAGCCAATAAATTCCACTCCACCTGTAGCCTCAGTAATGAGGCCCGCTCAAGGAAGAAGGATACCAGAAAATATCCATACCCGAATTGCTTCAAGTCACCATGTCTACATTTGGTCAACTGCTTTTTTATACTGCGAAGCACAACATCTACCCAGTTGAACACCTGAGGCTCAGTACACTCAATAGCATACTGGAAGTAACTTTGTAACGCCATGTGAGGAGCAGAAATCCTAGCCATCCAAGCTATGGTGAATAGGATAGTACAAAGGGTCAAATCTCGTACCCCCCAAATTGCTACTTTTCCTTTCTTTCTCTCAGCCTCGGGAACACAGTGTAAATGGCAGTACTCACTCATCTGCAACCCACCACCTCTGCTACCGGTCAGGCTCACATAGTACCCCCGCCATGATAGTCCATTCAAAAAGTAAATTTCCTCAATGTCTAAGGACAGTGTGTGGACCCCAACATGAAATACCTGCTGATCAAGGTCCCACATACGCACCAGGTACTCTAATAGTCTGACTTGGGCCCTCATGCCCAGGATACGAAAGTTCTTCAAGAGGCCACAATCTCTCAAAGAATCAATAGTAGGTGGATGATTTTCGGCCATTGCATTATCTTCTTCATGTTCCCTTTCGCACCATTCAAGCACCATTTTTGATGGCCAATTATCTTCATAAGGAACACAAAAAGAAGATTAGCAACTTTTTTCATGCTTTGGTTCTTTTTCATTGGGTAAAAATTTAAAAAAAGTTTGAGCTTTGCAATTCTCGTAGGTGCCCTGTGTGCACAGTGCGAGAACCTCGCAGGCTATTCATGGGTCACCTGCGAGAATGCCTCATTCTTGCAGGTCCCGTATAGCCTGCCTGTGAGAATGGAAGCGCGCAAGTAGGGCTCCACAAATCAACTTAAAAATGAAAATTTAACCAATGAAATTGCAAAATTAAACCATGAAAGTGTTAAGGAATAAGATCCTACCTTACTGTCATTGACAGCTCGCTGAATGAACGATCGTAGCTCCCGCAATATGACATCGAACTTGGAGGGTAAAAGAGGGGTTTTTTGGAGCTAAAATAGTGGAAAGGTAAAAATGATGTGGTAAAAAGAGTATTTACTCCTTTTATTTACTTTTACTATGTCATTTGGTTTTTTATGAATATTTATCTATTAAACCCTAATCCCTAATGTCATTTTGAGTGAACCTTTTGCAGGCGTAATGATTTCGATGGTCAAAACAAGGATACAGACATGTTTTTCTTTGTCATTGCATGTTTTGATTGTTTTTTATGGTTTTTATATAAAAACCTCGACCATGGTCTTTGTCCATTCTTGTGCTCATAAATACATGAGAACGAGATCCAACATACTTTTATCACTTTTTCAGGCTCAACAAGGTTATATGAAAAAGGAACCCCCCCTGGAGTCCTCTTTAAGCTCTTTTCAGACTCTCTAAACATGAAAAGATAGCCGAGTGACCTTGCTATTTTCATGCTCGATAAAGTATTTGAAGTATGCGTTTGGTGAGCGATAATTTATCTCTTTTTCGGTCTCATCCAGACTATTTTACGAAAAATGAACTGAGAGAGTTCTCTTTTAAGTGTTTTTCCAGACTCTATAATCATGAAAAATCTTTGAGTTTTCTATCTTTGGACTCGTTAAACAAACATTGACAAACCCGTGATGGGATAGAACCACTCCTTCTTAGGGTTCGTTAAACATACTCCGAGGGACTCGTTCGAAGGATGAGATTACATCAACAAGCATATGTTATCCTCCTCAAGCTTGCATAAAAATAAAGAGGTACTCGCCAGAAATGGTGGGGGAAAATTTGGGAAAGGGATATGTTTTCATTTTCATATTGATTGGCAGTAAGTGTCGCTCTGAACATGACACCCCCTATTCATCATTTAAATCCCGTTTGGGAAATCCATTTGTCTCTCATTCGATTTGCTACAAGGTCATTGCCTGTGTCGTCTTTGAGTCAATGCTGCCAAATCATAGGTCGTGTCATTCATATGTTCACGAGAAGTCCATCTGAAACCTATATTGAGTCGACCATCTGCAGTTGTCCATTCTCTTTGTGTCGACCTTCCCTGTGTCCAGTCTAATTCACATCATACTCTGTTTCACCTTCAAAATTTTTCACTCATTTCATTTCATTGATGAGGGATACATCAAGGCCCTCCTGTGATGATTTTTGTTCCATCAACTTCAACTCATTATCTAGAATCAAGACTTATAAATTATTTGGTACCTTGGAGCTTGCATGCCTCAATGGCAAGTTTCCTCGCTTTCGACAGTGGGTTCACATCATTGACCCCTGATCGAAAGATTCCATCGGATGTTCGACTTCAACTCATTTATTCACACTCGATGGATTGTACTAGGGTACCTTGGGAGTCATTGTCATCAATGGTGATTTCCCTCGCACTTGTTAACGGTTTCATCAATGACCGGTAATCAAGTGGTTTCTGCCATGTTTGACTTCAACACATATAATCGCATGGTTAGATTCATACTTTAGGTGATGAGATTGAAGACCCTGGATATCATCTCTTTGGTCCATGTTTCGATGAAGTATGTCTAATCTGCGACACATAGATCCACTGTGTATGTCTCGTGGCTATGTCGTCTCAATTTGGATTTTTCGCATAGATCCACAATGTATTCTTGGTGGCTATGCTATATTTTGACGGCATGGATCCATAATGTATGATTGGTGGCCATGACCTATGTCTACAATGTCATCAGTATATGATCTGAGTATGGGAATGTCTACCTCAGAATTGGTATATATGATATTCTGCAGATGCTTGGTTGTTCACAGGTTTTCGATTAGATGTGCTCCTGGTTTCTGATACACACATGCAGCTTACAAAGTCTTTCGGCTGTCATTGGTTCCAACCTCATACTTTGGGGGGAATTCGGTTACCCATGATTTTGGTCGTCGTGATGATGTATTGATGATGGTGTAATTAGGCTCTTCATAAGAACTTTCTCCTAAGAAAAGTTACTTTCATCTCTTCCCAGAAAACTCATTTTTGAAGAAGGTTCCCAGGTTGCTAGTACATTTGGGTGCGAGAATGACCCATTCTCGCAGGCTACCTTAAGCCAGGGTGTGAACTTCTCGCACTGTGTTGAAATGCTAGGGTGCGAACTCTTCCTAAAGCATGGAAAAAGATGAATTCTCGATGTTTCTAGAAGGGAATCTTCTAGAAGGATGGGTTGGCATTCGAATGGTTATCCTAGTACTAGATTCCCTGATATTTTGGGATCATTCTTATCCAAGTAACTAATTCATTGTCTCCTATATATTGAGGGAATTCTCATGGAAAAGGTTAAGCAAGATTCATTGGAGAATTGGTGAAAGAATTGTATGAAGGACTTAGCATTGAACAGAAGCTTGGAGACTCTAGCAAGTATATCAAGAGGATTTGATCTTCTTCATGCAAGGATTGAGCAAGTGTGTGTGTTGGAGCCAAGATCCATCGAAAGGAAGTTTGCGACATCAAGGCTCAGGTTGTAAGATTTACTTTCCATTAATATGATACAGTGGCATGTCCCTTTCCCATAAATCTATTTCCACTTTATTGTGTAATTCCTTGATCATATACATAGGTTGACTGTTGAATATATTGTGCTATCTTCACTTTGGTTGGCTTGTGTTGTCCTGGTCTTGACTTCATGAGAGCACTAGAGCAAAGCGGGAGCAACAAAAACCCTAGGAAGCGATAATAAGGTATGTTATTTGTTCCTTCCTCCTAGTTAATTCGATAGTCAAAACTTAGGGAAAGAGTCATGTCATGTCCTATTTTGTTCTAGATCCAGGTGGATCTAGGGATATCAGTTCATGTCCGCACCTACAGATTAGTCCGATAACACTAAGATTAAATAGTTTAGCCAAGATTATTCACTAATCCTATCAAAATCAATTTAAAAGGACTTGGTCATGCTTAAACTGTATGGACCAAGTCATTGTTATTGCATGGGGATTTATTCAATTCATTTTATGCCCTCTTTTATTCTTTTCCTTTCTTTTCTTTTTCTTTTCTTTCTTTTTCTCTTTTTTCTTTTTCTTAAATTATTTACAGAATGGAAAATTATTTGGCAACCAAAGCAATAATGGGATAACATTTCAGTCACCAGTTAATCCTATAATTTATAGGGTTATAACAGCGGCTCCACCTGGGGATGGTACTCTCCTTGTGAAGTGCCAAGAATCCTGCTTCCTGATGTTCTGAAAAATTTCTCCACGGTTGCCTTTGTTGTTTGCTTTGTTTTATTTTTTGAAAGTTTTGACGACAATTTTCAGTGATTCAGGGCCTTCTCCGCAGGCTTCAACCATCTGATCAAAGTTATTCACTCAAAAACTTGTAAACAAAATGAAATGGTTTGTACAATGGAAAGGTTTGACTGAAGGTCCCTATTGAGGAGGTGAATAGTGCTTCAACATTCTGCCATTCATAGGTCTTCCTGGAAGATTGGTCCCATCATTGTTGTTGAGCAGAAAAGCATTACTTCCTCTGAATGCTTGAATCATGTAAGGTCCCTTCCATAGACTGTCGAATTTTCCATGCTTCCCCTTATCTTCATTTCGAGCATCCCACCTCAGAACCAGATCACCTAGCTCAAAGTCATCTTCTTTAGTTCTTTTATCAAATATCTTTTTAATGCTCTCCTGGAAAACTTGAGTTTTGTTGTATACTTCTTCTCTAGACTGCTGCAAGTGGATCATCTGGTTTATCCTCCTTTGGGAGTCATTCGGCTCGATTTCCATCTCTTGCAACAGTTTCATGACGGGAACCCCTAAAGTGGTAGGAAAAACTGCTTCAGTGCCATAGACCAATTGATATGGAGACATACCAATTGACCTCTTAGTGGTCAGTCTGTCATCCCACAGTGTGAAAACCAGCTTGTTATGCCATGACATTTTGTTTTCTTGTAGAGTCTTCTTAATAATGTTCACCAGGGTTTTGTTGGATGACTCAGCCAACCCATTTCCCTGAGGGTAATAAGCTGTGGAGTGTCCCAAAATGATATGATACTGGTTGCAAAAATCTATGAGCTTCTTATATTGGAAAGCAGTTGCATTGCCAGTTATGATTTTTCTTGGACATCCAAAGCGAGACAAGATATTATTTTCTAGAAATTTAATAATGAAAGAATCAATAGCTTGCCTGCTTGGTACAACTTCAATCCATTTTGTGAAATAGTCCGTAGTAGTGAGAATCCACCTGTGTTGGCTCGAAGAGGGAGGATGTATTTCTCCGATAAAGTCTAATCCCCATTGTTGGAAAGGAGCTTCAACAGAGATTGGTTTCAGGGGAAAAGGGAGGAGCTTCTTTTTTCCATCGAACACCTTACATTTATGGCACAAAGTCACTTTCTAATGCGCATTAGTGAATAGTGTAGGCCAATAAAATCCAGCTCTGGGGATTTTATTAGCTGTGGTCTTCCAGCTCAGGTGACCACCATAGTCTCCTACATGAAAATCTTGTAATACTTTGTTAGCTTCATCTTTTAACAAAAAATTCAACAAAATACCTCCAGGATCCTTCCAATAAAGATTGCCTTCTAGAATGCAAAATTTTAATGCTTTCAATTTCAAAAACCTATCTTTAGTTTTGGTTAGACTAGGGGGAGCTTGTAAGTTATGCAAAGAAAATATCAGGTTTTCGTACCATGGAGAGTTTAGAAATACCTCTTTCATGCTTAGAGTCGTCTGCTCTCCCTGTTCATCTACTACAGCTAAGAAATTAATATCTAGAGCATGGAAATTAGATTCAACCATTAACTTTACTAGACCTTGACCTTTAATCAGTTTAGTAGGCTTAATCTCTATGTCATACTCCAAAATAATAGCAATCCATTTTCCTCTTCTGCCATATGGATTGTTCTGGGTTAAAATGTCCTTTACTACTGCGTTCAAAATGTATGCAATTGTGTTAGAATGGAGAATATATACTCTAAAATATTTTATGGCTTTTACTAGGGAAAAAGCTTGTTTCTCCATTATTTTATAATTCAAAGCAACATCTCTTAAGGATTTACTAAAAAAGGCTATAGGTTGTTCATACCTTTCATTCTTTTTGTGTAGTAATATCATTGCAATGGTGTGTTCAGAAGCAAAAGAGAAAAGGTAAAAATCTTTGGTGAAGTCAGGATTGATCAAGACTGGAGCCTTTGTGAGCACATGCTTAACTTGTTCAAAAGACTGCTTGTATTCAGTGTCCCATTTTATTTTTGTGTCCTTTTTTAAAATGTTGGTGATGTTCCTGAGAAGCTCGGCCAAGTTGGGTATGAATCTTCTCAGAAAGTTTATTTTGCCAATGAAAGATTGTAACTCTTCGATATTCCTTGGGTGTTCCAGTTTCTAAATGGATTCTATTCTGATGGGATCTATCTTAATTCCATCTTTAGAGATTATGTGCCCCAAAATTTTACCTTCCTCTAATCCGAAAAGACTTTTCTTAGGATTCAGAGAAATCCCAAATTTCCTGCATTTCTCAAACACTCGTCTGAGATGTCGTAAGTGCTCTTCATCGGATTGGGAATAAACAGTTACGTCATCCAAATAAATGACAATAAATCTACCAATTTCTTCCAGAAAAGAGATGTCCATCGCTCTTTGGAAAGTGGCCCCAGCGTTCATCAAACCGAAAGGATTTTTCACGTACATGAAGGTACCCCAAGTTGTTGTGAAGGTTGTTTTCTCTTGATCATCTGGGTGAACAAGAACCTGGTTATAGCCTGAGAAACCATCCAGTAAGGAGATTCGGTTGGATCCAACTACCTTTTGTAATATGTGGTCCATTTTTGGCAGTGGGTAGTTGTCTTTTAGGGAAACCTTGTTCAGGTTTCGGAAATCAATGCAAAGCCTGATTTCCCTAGTTTTCTTTCAGGTTGGAACCAGATTTGAAACTCGTTTGGGAAACCGTAAGGGAATTATGATTTTAGAATCATACATCTTTTTTATTTATTTTTCTATCAGGGGAAGCAACTTGGGATTGATTCTCCTAAGTTTTTGTCTGAAAGGTTTTTGGTCTTCTTTTATCGGGATCCTATGTTGTATGATGTTTGTGTCATAAGATTTTAAGTCTTCATAACCCAAGCAAATACATCCACATATTCCTTGAAAAGTTCGATGTATTTAAGTTTATTCTCGGGGGGTGAAGATTTGGAAAGTTTTACCATCTTATGTTTCTCTTCTGTCCCTATGTTACAGTCTTCAACTTCTTTACCACTAGCTTCAATTTTAGGTTTTTTAGCTACATCATTAAAGTCAAATAGGTCTTCTAACGGTACTAAACCCTTAGGTAAAACATTACTCTTTAAATGAAAAACATCAGAATCTACCTCATCTTCACCTAATTCTTCTGAATCTATTTTATTTACACTATCATTTCCAAAAACAGATTTATTTACATTTTCATCATCGTTTTCTAAGTCTATGTTTGTACACTCGAAATCATTTTTACATTGTAGAAAATCTTCAATTTGATCATCGTTCCCAAATACCTGCTAGTATCTGATGTTGTATGGGATAGTCGGTCTGCACTTCACCTCTACCATGTATGGGTGAGTGGAACGAAAAGGTATCTTGCATGTAGCTATTGACGTAGCTAACCCATCCACTAAAATGTTTTGTCCCCTGGGCATCACCTGCAAATCAATTTCTGTGAAACATTGAAGGGCATCCAAAACAACATTCCTATAATCTCTAAGCCTGGGATGTTTTGCTGCATAATCACCTTTAATTTGTTTGATAATTAATTCAAAATAACCTCTTACCATGATTTGTTTGGCACCAACCTTCTTTAGTAGTTTCAGACTGAGAATTAAAGCTTCGTACTCAGCTATGTTGTTAGTGCATTGAAAATTCAGTTTGTAAGAATGGCTCTCTGAATACCTAGATTTGTTATTGTGCAACCAAACTCCTGCTCCAGCTCCCTCTTTGCTTATAGCTCCATCAAAGTCCATGCTCCAGAGCTCTGCTGGAAATTCTTCACTTATTACAATTTCCTTCCTTTTTGCCTCAGTAATTTCTTGGCCTTCTTTCGGATCAAGTGTATCTTCTTCAAGCTGAGTGATTTGTTCTTCCATATTGCCATCGTTATATAGGATGAAGGAATCTATATTGGAGTGTGCAGAGTACATAGGGTAGTTATGTGTCTTTTCTTGGCTGCTGACCATATATTTCATCAACGTCTCTCTGTACAGTCTTCTCTGTTGTCTGAATACTGGGATAGTGTCATATGACATATCCAACTGCAAAGTGCCTCTCAACTTGGCCCCCCAAGACTTGGACAACAACATACCATATTTCGGGGGGATTTCCATGACCACAACATCCATAACCATACTTTTTGCTGGAATCTGAACTAGGGTGATACATAAGTCTTTAATCAACCCGATACATCTGAATTTGTTGGAGTCAAAAGAGTGCAAATCCTTGTAGGGTTTGGTGACCTCGAGTCCCAGTTTTTCCATCACTGCTTTAGGCACCAGGTTGTGGGAAGCACCCAAATCTAACATAACATTGTGCAAAATCAGGTCATGTATATTAAGGCTGATGTAAAAAGGAGCAACAACACCAGTGTCAATCTGACCATCAACTTCAGGGCCAAACAGGAGTTCAGGTTGATCATCGGTAAGATTTATTGTGTCTGAATGATTCGTTGATCCAACAGTCAAGGCCTTCATGCCTATATCAAGCTCAATGCTCAGTGCTTTGATCACCTATGATCGGTAAACATTATTACTCATCAACTCAAAAAAGGGAATGGGAATCTTCACTTTGGTTAATTCCCCTTCAAGGCTGAAAGGGGTAGGTGCTTTGCTTTGGCTCAACAATTCTGATTTGTCCACCATAGTTTTCTGGGCAGAAGTACTTGGTTGATTGGTTGATGAAAACTCAATCTACGTTGATCTTTGTAAAATGGTAGGGTTTTTTTTTGCTAGAGGTTCAACATTACCTTTATCAGGGATTTTCTTGGTAAAAGGCTCAAAGGTCTTCTTGGTTTTGACTGTTTTCTTCGTTTCAGTTACCTTCTTTGGGGGATTTTCATCTATCTTTTTGCTTCACAAATTGTACTGCCTATGTACCTCCATAATGGAGTTTTCAAATTCTTGGTGTTCCATATCCTTGACTTCCTCTTTTAACTCTGTTTGAGAAAGAAGGAAAAGTTATTGCTCTTCCTAAGTAAGGAAAATGGCTTCGTCGTCGTAAACACCCATGATGTTTATATGCATGTCATCTAATTCTTCAATTGTCTCCTCACCTTCATCGGCATAATTTTCCTGTAGGGGTGGTTTGATCTATTGATGAGGACCCTTATGTTCTCTTTGATCCCTAGGATCTCTCTTCCTAATTTGAGGAGGATTTCTTCTGAAGTTAGGATTCTGAATTCGTGGAGCAGCTTGGTTTTCTTTGGGAGGATTTCTTTCGGCTATAGTAAGTCTCTCCATCATCCTTTCCATTGCTCTAGCTAATGAATCCAATAAGGCATCAGAAGAGGATGTGGTTGGTTCCTCTTTAATCGTGATTCTCCTTTCCATCCTCTGTCATTCCTTTCTGGCTAACAGGTTGGCCTCTACACTTACTGCACTTTTCTGCATGTCCTCCAGAGTGGTAGAGTTTCTTTCCCTTAATTGATACGACATATTAACGTCAAAACCGTCAAGGAACTTTATCAATGCCAAACCTTCTAGAGGTTTAATATCGGTTGGAATCGCATTGTACGGATTGTTGAAATGGGTGTAGTAGTCTTGTATTGTTTCTCCTTGGTTCCTTCTGATGTTTTCGTATTCTGACAATATCTAGAGAGGATTTTTATTTACCTCCCATCTGTCCAAAAAAATTCTTTGAAACATTGTAAGGTCGACCACAGAAGCAACACGTAAGCCTTTGTACCATTTCTTAACATCTCCAGTCAGACTCTGCGCAAATATTCTCATTTGAACGTCAGCTTCATCTACTTCCTACAAGTCAAAATAGTCATTCATTTTATCAACGTGTTGTTGTGCGTTTAAGGGCCCAGTACCATCGAACTGTGGAAGTCATGTTTGATAGTATTGGGCCATAGCGTGTAGAGGTGCAACCAACACCAAAGGAGCATATCTGGCTGCCATGAAAGGTGGAGGAGGCAGGACAACAAACTAGATGATGGGTGGGGAGGTGACAAAAGATGAAGAGGATGAAGGACTAGCAGGCACAGAGTGAGTGGGTTGAGGTTTTACAGAAGCTACAATAGTAGTTATGGCAGAAAGTGACCAACTACTGGAAGTGGGCTTGGTGTACAGCTTGATCAAGATTTTCTACCAAAGTTTCTAGCTTGTCAAATTCTTCAAGGAATTTTTTATCAGGGACCGCCTTAGGAAATAGTATTTCAGGGGTCCGTGGTTGTAGGATGGTTTGATCTAAAACGGTTTCAATCACAAAGCTATCAGATTTCGTTCTAAATAGGCTTTGTTCAAAAGTGGTGTCAAAGTTGAGATCTTGGAGGGCAACAAGTTTCTCTGGAAGAGAAGGGGACCTGTGAATGGGACTATGACTCCCTGAACCTTCTGCAATAGTCTTCTTTCTGAGTAACTGTTATGGATGATCAGTTACTACTGCATGTTCTGGGTCTGGGTGATATCGATTATAAGCTCTTTTAGGAGCCAGATTTTAATTTTTATATCTTTTTATTTTTAGGAATCCAAAATTACTATGTACAAACTTTTAACAACCTCTGAACATTATCTCTTTCTCAGATTTATGATTAGTTCAGAAATAAAAAAAAATTCTAGGGAAAAGAAATCATGGGATTGAAAGTTTGTTCAGTTCCCCAGTATGGTCACCACTATGTTATCGCTCTGTAAATTCCCAGAGGTTGTCAGAGTAGAAGAAATTTGCCAGAGGTAACTTTATCCAACCACTTTGAAACTGGAATCTAGCCCTACCAGCTTCAGAGAGGGATCTCTCTGTATGATTTAGTTATGTTTTCACTTTGAGATATTAGGCTAGTTAAGTAAAGTAATATTGAATGGTTTGTTTTTGTTTTTGTAAAATTGGCTGAAAGAGGCTTTACGCATCCATTGGGCTATGGGCTCTGTATTATAAAGATAGAGATCTAAACAGGAACTAAAAGAATATTTTCATAGGGAAAGATAATGCATTCAGTGGATTCTTTAGGAGTAAAGCGATGGATAGCAGAAAAGATGAGAATATCAATTAAAGTAAAGAAGCATTTAAGAATTTCTTCACTATAATATCAAAAGATAAACATTAAGATCTTTCAAAGTTGGAAACATGGTATACAAAGATAAATCCTGCAACATGCACTACTTTTAAAAGATTAGATTAGAAAACAATATGATGATTGAGCGAGAAAAACATTTAACACTGAAAAGTGGACATCACCAATGAACAACACGTGAGAATCCCGTGAAAGTCCCTTTGTATTACTAGAAGATCTTTTGATAAATAGTTACAGTATTTATGGCTTACAGGGCGTAAAGATCAACCCCTAGGTACTTCGAAGTTTGAAGTATTTATAATAAAAAATTACATACGATACTGTCATTAAAGATCAGGATGTGGTAGATTCTAAATTTAGCTAACTAACTCAACAAGATACAAAAATTCAGGAACTGTTGATGATGTGTTGTAATCTTCATGCTGATTTCTGGGGAAAACCATTGGTGAGTCATTTGCACGACTTCGTCTGACCGGATTGCTGACAGGGCTTGGACACCTCATCGCCTACTCGATCAGATTGCATAGCTCTTCCCATCGAAGATGACTGGGAATGATGACTTTGAGTAGTCTTTGGTATATTTCATCCATCTCTGTATACTTGGAAAAATTTGGCTTGATGATGAAAATATACCGGATCTCATGCTGTATGCTGATGTCTGGCTGCAACATTTATAAGAATGCCTTGCCCGTTATGCTACCCTGTATTCCCAAAAATTTTGAACTATATTTGGCCACTGTGGCCAGCTTCTGTTTATAATCAGGAAGGGTCATTAACTTGTCATTTAAGACCCTTAAACTAGGGAGACCTTTCTTCTACAGAGCTTCGATTTTACCAAAAAAAACTTTCACTCTTGTGTCCATAGTCTGGACCTTCTCCTCCAATTGTAGCATTAGTCCTCTTTTGGTCAGAACCCTCTTGACCTAGAGGATGGTTTCCATCCTATCTTCAACCTTCAAATCCTCTAAATCCTCCCTGGTTTTTGAATTCAGGAACTTAATGATCTCAGTGGCTTCTGTGGGCATCTCTCCCAGTTCTCCTCTTATTTTCTCGATAGCCTGTTTTCTACTTTGTACTAGATCATTTTGCTCGAACATGATTTGCACCATAGGCCATATTTCATTTATGGATTTGGACATATCCATATAGATATTATCTTTGGGCTCAGCAAGTGTTTTTCCTGCCACTGTTTTCTTTTGAAGCTGCTACAATTCCTGTTTGAGCTTGTTTGATTTTGTTTCTCCATGGAGTAACTGGTTTGGTAAGAATACTTGACTCCCTGAAGGTTCTCAACCTCCTTTTTAAGTCTGTTAATTTCTGTCTCTTGCAAGTTCATCTCCTCCATGGCTTTTTCTAGTTCTACTATATTTTCCAGAGCTGTCAGTGGAGTTGTTGAGGGAATTTCTGCTACAGATGTTGTACTTACTCTTATGAGTGGAACTGTGCTCAATGGAATGACTTCCATAGGCATTGATTGTTATTTTTCCTTCACTAACCTTTCCAGTTCTACTTCCATCTCTTTCAATTATGCATTCTGCTCCATGATCAACTTGAGCATCTCATCATTCTCACCTTTTGTCTCTATTATCTCCTTTGCCTGTGCATATCCATTTGATCGGCAGGGTGCACATCTCTGGTATGAAACTTGAATGTTTCCCTTTTGTAATCGATGATTACCTTCGGGTCGGGCATCTGTGCCTACAGAAAAGCCATGTGCATTCTACCCTTCTCTATGTCGAATGCAGACAACAGTCTGTGTTGTGTCATTGATGTCTGTTTACAAAACTGAGCATAAGTATTTCTGGTCAGTGTCAGATTCCTTGTCTTGATCAGATCATACTTCTAAAAAATACTCAACTTCGGTCCTCCTTTACTCGGCTAGTCAATTAGTGAGGAATCTGTCAGCTTCTTGGATGAAATTGTAGACATAATCTGCTTGTTGCTTATGATAGGAAGTGATTGATCACCTTCCATAGCAGTAGTGGATTGGGTTTCCTTTTTTCCAACCATGTCAATTGTGTTATCTCCCAAAAACGCACTGTCATTTTGGGTGATAGAATGGGTAAATTTTTTTATTTTTGTGAGTCTTGGCCTTCAAAATTCAAAATCTCAGCTTTCGGCAGTTTAGCTTGTCTGTTTTTCTCTAGTTAACTGATGAAACAGGTTGTTTTCGGTAGCTAAGGTAGTCTGTTAGAATGACCTTAACTGCCGAAAATGTTTCCATGTGTAAAAATAAAATAAAAAACCTTTTCCTCTTGCATACGCCAAATGTCCACCTACAGGGCAATTGGCGAACCAATAAATTCTAGTCAAGTCACAAAGCTTAGCGTACCCAGCCATGAGCCATTTCACGAGATAAGCCACATAACAGTTATAAGTCGACAACACCAAGCCAAAGGCACGCATAGTTGTTTGAAAAAGCAACATAGTTTGATCTATGGGTTTTCTTTTGAAGGATTAAGACATCAGGTTGATTATGCAAAGGTACAAGCTAAGCCATTGGTCAAATACTAAGCTACACAACATGCAGAATGACCTTGCAATGGGCCATGTGTTTCATAGTTTAGTTCTAAACAAGTTTTTCATTTATCAAGCAGGAACTTGCGTTGTGGTATTAATTTTCTTGCAGGACATTTGAAGAAAGTCACTCGCTCACCGATCATCAAGCATACAAGAGATACACGTTGATATCTTTGGTACAGATGTCAAAAGAGGAGGTATGCGTGGTGGATTTCATATTGGTCGCTCTGGCATTGACATTCGTACCAGACAAGATTGGGGACTAGAGCTAGAAGAACTACTTAAAACCCAAAATCAACAGGGGCTCGATATCAGAGTATGAACAGGGATTCGTGATAAGTTTTAGAGAAAAAACAATCGGTCACTCACAGCTACTATAATTTAACATCAATCGTGGCCATGCCTTCAAGATTTTTTCCTCTGATCAGTCTCGAGTTGGAAGCATATCCTGTTTCGTGGAGCTTGCACACTTTGCGTTATTCTTCAATGAGGGTCAATGCTGCTGTGCTAGGTCGCGAACCTTTGTACATGAGGGTATTCATGGGCCGTGTATGAGCCGCGGTTCAGAATATTTAGGGCGGTGTTCGTGCTGAGCTTGTCGTCATGACACAAACCCAAATCGATCAAACCCTTACTTTGCAACTTGGCTTTGGCGTTGGAAGAGCTCTCGGCTAATCTGGCACTGTGGTTATTTTGCTACGAAACAGGATTTCGTTGGGGTCGTTTTGGACAGGCAAATTCACCAGCTGTTAATGTAAACAATGCTGCTCCAACAGAAACTGAAATAAATGGGAAGGTTCTGAGCGGGAGAATAATATTTGTGGAGACTGTAAAACCTAAATCTCAGCTTAGTGGGGATCTTCCAAGTGCCACAGTCCCTCCTAAAGGAGAATCTGGAATAGATCAAGCTTATATGGAGGATGACGAGATTGTGAAGGCAATGGCTCACTTATTTGAAGAAATGGGGGATTCTTATGTTGAGTTGCTTGCAAGTGGTTCGACTGAATCCATGATGATTGTTGAAGCTCTAGTGGAAGTTACATCTCACACGGAATTCGACATTGCTTCAATGACATTCAACTTTTGGCATAGTCTCCAAACTATCCTAACAAAAAGGGAATATTATCGTTCATTTGGAAATGAAGCGGCTATTGAATCTGAAATGGAGAGGAGATTGACCGTTTTCCATCTAACATTTGAGTTATTAGTATCACTAGTTAGTTTTCAAGTAATGTATCCCCAAAATTATGAAGACTTGTTGAAGGAGGATATTAGTGATTTCAAATGGACAAGATATGATGTGAGGGACATTTTGATGGATGCTTCTTCAGTTTTGGGTGGAGAAACTACTCTTAAGATTCATTCAAATAGCTTTTTCCAAGTAGAAAGCACTATTGGGAATGGAGGATCTTGGGATTGGCGATCTGTAGAAGCTGCACTATATTGTATTCGAGCCATATCAAGAGCAGTACCTACGTCTGAAGGAGCTGTAATGCCACAGGTTATGGGCTTCTTACCGAAACTTCCAACTCAACCTCAGCTTCTTCAGACAGCTTGTTTAACCATTGGAGCTTATTCGAAATGGCTGAGTGGTGCACCTAATGCATCATCATTTCTACCCACACTAATAGAAATTTTGACAAGGGGACTAAGCACATCAGACAATTCGTCAACTGTAGCAGCAATGGCTTTACGGCATGTTTGTGATGCTTGCAGAGATAAGTTAGCGGGATCATTGGATGGTTTTTTCCTCATCTATCATAAGGCTGTGAGTCATTAAAGTGGTTATAAACTTTATGCAAAAGATGTCCTGCAACTTATTGAAGCCTTGAGCATGGTTATCACTGCCCTGTTTTTTAAGCACTAAAACAGTTGGCAAAGACGATTTTGAAAAGCTCTAATTGGCACTACCATTCACAACTTATGATAAATCCCTGAAGACATCAAATCCAAACCCATTTTGAAGATACCAGAAGGCCCCGTTATGGGAATATGTTTAAAACCCACTTGTTTGGAAAGCCCACGATCTTCTCCACAGATCTAGAAGTCCGTGGCTTTTGGCAGTATTTCACAGGTGCATTAAGCTACCCTGAGTTTCAATATGCTATTGACTGTTGCAGTGATATGGCAGATATGGTGATACATCTAGCAGGAATAGGCGTTACAAAATGCATAGAAAAAAGCTTCATTCTCTGCAAACAAGCAGAAGAACAGGAGATGAGCAGGAGATTGGATGAACAGCTATTGATGACAGAAAGAAGGGAATTTCCTCTAAGAATCCTCGGAACTAAATGCAATCATGCAGGTAAATAAAGTTTTGAGATTTTTATTTTTGACAGTGATTTGATTTTCGGTGGTTTAGGCGAGCCCAGGAGCGCTCATTAACCACTGAAAAGGGGGCCTTTTCGGTGGATAAGACATTTTTGACAGTGATTTGATTTTCGGTGGTTTAGGCGAGCCCAGGAGCGCTCATTAACCACTGAAAAGGGGGCCTTTTCGGTGGATAAGACATTCAGAACTCAATACTCTTAACCACCGAAAGTCTGTGATAACCAGAATGCTTGAAATTTTGCACAGATCAGAGATTTTCGAATCAGAATATGACGAAACTTCTTTGAATAGTCAAATATTGAATTATCAAGTCAGATTTAAAGACTATTTATAAGAGATAAGGTAAGAAGAAGAGTTTTAACCACATTTGGCATCTTTTCATAGGAGAAATTTCAGGGGTTTTTGGCTACACATCATCAACTCGAATTTATCTTTAGAAGAACAGGTTGAAGAAGCCTTGGAAGGCTAATCTTCACATCATCAACAGTCAACAGATTTTAAGGACCAGTGCATAGAAATTATCCTCCTTTTTGGGGTTTATCCTTATCTTTTTGTAAATATAGTTTGACTTTCTGTTTTTAGTAAATCAGATCCATTCTTTCAGGATCTGGAAACTGTTTGTAAAGGATATAAAGCCTGGGAATTCAGTTTGAGTAAGGGTTCGATTTTGAGTGCCATGATGCTGCCACTGTAATGAAAAGACCTATTCTTATTTTATAAAAAATTGCAAGCTTCCTTCAGTTCTGTGTCAGATTTTCTTCTCTGTTCTTTTATAGCTTATGAGTGGAAGTCCTTAGTTGATGCTCATTCAGTTTGCAGTGACTGTCATCTCACTGATTAATTATCTTAGTTGATAATCATAAGTTATTTCCTGGTTGTTAAACCCATTGTGTTTGTTGGTATGAAGCACAATTTGGTTCAATAGCTGTTTTCTTTCCCCCATTTAATCAAACCTTGTTTGACCACAGTGCTAGAAGGCCTTGTGAGATTTTGTATCTCTAGATAGTCTTGAAAACACAGTCAAGTACTTAGCTATTCATCTTGACCCAAAAACCATATCAAATATTGAGAAAACATTTCCCAAAAAGAGTTAGTTACTAGGCATCTCCGACTTACAGCCTAGGAGAGTTTCCTAGAGTGATAACAAATTGGCGCCATTGCCGGGGAGAGGAGATTGAAGCTCAGCTTCCCTGGGAGATGACATAGTTTCATCTTTTGATGATAGACAAAGGTTGAGCATTACTTGGTTGTAATTTTCTATCTGGCGACTCCACGTTCAAAGACTCCACTGGGGAGGATCCTATAGATAAAAGATGAAGAGGCTGAAGTCAAGATCCAGGTATCAGTTCATTATCTTGCTCCGTGAACTGTTGTATTTCTTTATCAGCTCCTTTATACTTTTTCCTTCACATGTTAAAAGAATTATCCTTTGTTTCGTATACTCTGAAGATTATCAGCCATCTTTTATAAGTCCATATTTAGAAGAGGAAAGCTTGCAGCCTCCTTATGTTGTTGATGTCGATCCTATAGCTTTACCTCAGCCTGTCCATAGAGATGAGCATTGCATACAAATCTCTCTTGAAACTGATCAGCCTTGTAACCATGAGAATGATGAATTTGAATCTAAATCATCTCAAATTTCATTACTCCCACCTATTCCTCTTAAACCTTGTTTTCAGCCCACAGAATTTCAGTCTACGATTAGACAAAAGATGTTCAAACCTTTACAACTACCCCATATTCTTCATCCTTATCTTGATGATTGTTATGAATATCTCCCTTTGTTTTCCGGAGAGAATCAAACTTCAGCCGAAGGGCACGCAGAATCCTTTCTGGATTTTGTTGATCGTTTTTCAATTGTGCATGAAGATGTGATCATGAGAATGTTTTCGAAATCTTTGATCAAAGATGCTGCTACATGGTTTAAAAGTATGAGCGTTGATTCAATTAGTTCTTGGAACGAGTTCTCTAATGCTTTCCTGAAGTATTGGGGCAAGTACAAATCTCTAGATTCTTACCTTGCTGACTTTTATGCTTTGAAGCGAGAGCAGGATGAAGCCTTGCATGTTTTCAATAGGAGGTTTCACCGTGCTTATTATGACATCCCATTGGAGATTCGGCCTACTGAGATGACTTCCATGGTATATTATCTTATGGCTCAACATAATGAACTTGTCCTTCTCTTGCTCGAAAGGAAGTCTTCATCATTAGGGAACTTGTTTGAAGACGCTCAAGAGGTAGAAGAGAACATCCGTGCATCTAGGTGGATCAGAATGGAAGTTGATTATGAAAATATGCAAACATATGAGCAAGAAGATTGTGAGTATATTTCAGAGTCCGAGTAAGAAAGCGGTGATTATGAAGCAGATTTGGACCAGCAGCCTGAGGGAGAGTACATTTCAGATTTAGAATCAGATGCATCAACATTGGCAGGATGTTCTAGAGACAGGGAACAAGAAGGTGATCAGTTTTCTAGCAACGGGACAGCCATGGTTGAGCAGGAAAGAAATGAGGTTGGAGAAGATTTGGGACAACAGCCAACATGTGAGTTCAATTCAGTTTCAGGGTCAGATTCTTCAGTATGTGCAGAGTATTCCAGAGACAGGCATGCATGTGAAACTTATGATCAATTTGTAAATCAAGAAGAGCCTATGATGACTGATGATTGCATAATAAATTATATGTTCTCAGCTGAGCCTAATCCATGTGACGGAAATATCGGTTTGTTATCCTCTTGTCAGCATCATTCTGATAACGAAATGGTAGCTTTTGTTGATCACGAGTTGATCTCAAGAGGACAAGGAGACAATCAGTCTTCTTGCAGAGGAACAATCATGGCTGAGCAAGAGGCTGCCATAGATGTGCAGTTGTTTCTCGAAGAGCAGCATGTTTCTTTCCTTCTTTTCAAGGATCCAGTGGCAACCTTCATGGAGTTACGCTTTTCAGAGGTTTTGAAAGTTTCA
>CBVK0100154250.1:0-28954 GCA_900067695.1 Picea abies
CTCTTGTGGGCATGAGACTTTCGATTGGTTGCTTCTCTACACAAGTGATCCAGAATTTGACCACACATACAATACACTTTTGGAGGGTAAGGAAGTTCCCAATTTTCACCTCCAGGATGCCCTGCTTTGTCACCTGGGACACCTTTGTGTTCCTTCAAGTGAGCATGCCAAGATGATTTGGGAAGCACACTACAATCGGGTAACTGGGCATTTTGGGGTCGATAAAACTGTGGCAGTACTACAAAAGTATTTCTATTGTTTGAACCTTCAATAAGATGTTGGGAAGTACATCAAGTCCTACACTGCTTGCGCCATTGCCAAACTGACCATCAAGAAGCAAGGCCTCTATACTCTTCTTCCTACCCTGAGTCGACCTTGGGAATCCATCTCTATGGATTACATGTCGGGCCTTCCTTCTATTAAGCATGGAAATGACTATGTTTTTTTGGTCGTCGACCGATTCTCAAAGATGTCCATTATGATGGCCTGGAAGAAGAATATCACAGCAGAATCCACTGCTAAACTCTTCTTTGAACGAGTGTGGGTACACTTTGGGATCCCATAGTCTATCATCTCGGATCAGGATAGTAGGTTCCTCAGTACATTTTGGTCTAGGCTCTGGTCGATGTTGGACACCAAGCTCACCAAGTCCACAGCTTTCCATCCGCAAACTAATGGCCAGACAGAGGTCATCAACCAGATGATCGTACACATTCTGCGCATGTACAATTCAAATAATCCATGCACATGGGATGAGAGCCTCCCCTATGTACAACACAGCTACAATCGAGCTCTCCATAGCTCAACCAACCACAACCCCTTTCAAGTGGGCTTGGGATTCCAGCCACCCATTGACATAGCCATGCCATTTGTGGCTACTCAGGAAGATTCAACTCATGTCCAGTCTGAGGCTGATAAGGAAAACAACTTCATTGAGCACATTCAACACATCCTCCAATAGGTTCATGACATCTTGGACAGAGCCAATGCTAAGTACAAGCAGCGACATGATCAACATCGGGTGCCACACAACTTCCAGGTGGGCGGCAAAGTGTGGCTGCATTTACCAAAGGAGCGCCTCACTGGACCACACCGCAAGCTTCGTCTGCTCCGATATGGGTCGTAAACCCTCACCAAGGCTATAGGGGAAAATTTCTTTGAGCTCAACAATCCACCATTCCTTGGTCTGCACCCAGTGTTCAATGTGGACCTCATTCGGCCCTACTTTCTACCTCTACTAGACACATCCGACATGGCAGAACAACTCAAACCAACAAAGTTAAATCCATACTGCATGGAACAAGCCAGAACTGATCAGATCATGGATACACAGATCAAGCACACCCAAAAACAAAGGATACCACTATATCAAGTTGTCAAAGTAGGCCAACTCCTTCACCAAGGCAAATGGCTCACCAGGGACCAAGTTCAACAAAAGTTTCCTGATCTCATGGAGGAACTCAACGCAATGGGGACCATTGCTTCCTAAGGGGGGAGGAATGATCCAGGTGGGTATTGGTGGCCACCTACCTATTCCACTTGGACCCCCACCATTTCTTCTTTCAGTTTTTCAGTTTCCGCACAGTTTACTATTTTTAGCAGTTTTCGGGTCCTAAACTTCCGAAGCCGTTTTGAGGCCTTAAGCAATGTTTTTTGGGAAAATGGGGAGCAACATGGATCATAGATCATGTTTCTCACCCAAAAGTTGTAGTCCTTGGATAGATCTTTCTAACGAGGTATGGAACGCATAAATGGAGATCGTATGCCAAAGTTACGTCCCCGGGAAGTTGATGTACCAACTTACCCAAATGAGGCCCATAGTCTTGGCGTTTCATCTCCTAGGGTTAGGTCTTTGGATGTTTATGGCTTTCCATTGTTTCTCAATAATAATAGGCCTTCGAGCCTCATTGTAACACAGTTCAGAGGCCAGTAGCCGCCACATCTCTTCTCAGAGATAAGTTACCAGTGCCCTAGCTAGTTTATTTCCATTTTGTCTGTAAGCATATTTCAGTCATTTGTTATTAATGAAATGAAGTCTTATTTCCACTGCATCTCTGTGTTTATGTGTATTTCTATATTTCATTGTGGTTTATGTGTATTTCTATATTTCATTGTGTTCCTACATAAATCTGGATCAATCAACTCCCAGGATTTATTTCACAAAATGTTCACATCAAAACCAAGATCCAATATGACTCCATCCATTTCATAACTCCCAAGTTCAACTGTAATTTTGAATTCTCTACTAGTGCACTTCTACTTACTGACCTAACACAACTCCCTTTATGTTAATGGGGGTGATATAGTTTTCTCCCTTCCTTATTCCCCATGTAGGTAGCTAACATATGTTTCAAATTTCTTCCAGCATAAGGATCATTTAACAATCTCAAACAAAAATGCAAGAAAGTACTTACATGGTATTCAATGTCTCTCTCAGGACCCAAGTCGCACATTACTTCTTCGTGCGTTGCATGCTTCAAATCCTCAAGATGATGTTCGTCAATTTCCCTTTTGTCAACACATCATATCTCTTCCTTTCTATGTACTTCTTCCAATGGCCTATTCGTCATGTGTTCCATTTCTTTGCGCACATGAGCTTCCTCAAACAGGTTGCATCACAACTTGAAACTCTTCATGAGTGCCCGCCTCTTCTAGCGATCTATGCATCACATGTTGGACTTCTTCATGAATCTAGGCCTCCTCAATTGACCTTTAAATCAGAGACTCCAACTCCTATCATGCTCTTTCTTCTTTGATGTCCTTTTGTGCATCGCTCATAAACTGAAATGCCTTCTACTACACAACATCAAACTTAGTAGGGCCTTGCGCAACCCTCTTGATCTTCCCCTTTGGCCTTTGATAAATCATTTGATTATTTCCATCTAAATGTTTCACTTATGGACAACCTTGGCTAAGTAAGAATCAAGCAACGTAAACAATTCATCATTGGCCCTTTTGATATCATTTTTAATTGTGACCATTGAGTCATGTTCAAACAAGTAATCTTCCCCATCCATGTTGGGAGCATGCGTGGAATCCTACTAACCAATGGTTTTTAAAGTTTATAATAACAATAATAAAAAAGAAATTAGTAAAAGAAAAGAGATCGAAGATATAATTAAATAAGTATAAGATAATCACATGTACCAACCATAGTTTTTAAAGTTTATTATAACAATAATAAAAAAGAAATTAGTAAAAGTAAAGAGGTCAAAGATATAATTAAATAAGTATAATATAATCACTTGTACCAACCATAGTAGTTATGAACACACTACCACTATATTCAAAACAATCTTAATTAGAGTAAAAGAAACACGAGATATTAAAATTTTCAAGATAATAAAATAAAAATATCAATTTGTTAGATACAAAAATAGTAAAACAAAATTAACCCCATGATAGTAGCACTTTTTTTTATCAAATTTAAATCATAATTTAGCAACAATGACTCCCCTATAACTATTATTTTTATTGCACAAACTGCTATCCAATTTCCATCACCTCTTCAAATATGAAATTGGGTGTCTCTTTCATTTTCCCAAGTCATGTACAATTCATAAACGTTACAATATTTTTTTAATCTTTTTGCCTCCCATCAATATAGATAGTCACTCCTTTATTTGAATGGTTTATTTTTTTGGATATAATTTGTAGAAAATATATAGTTTTATTGCATAAATTTCCACTACATATGTAGTGACGAATGTTTTGTCTTTTCTTTGTCCTACTTGCACACATTAATCCCCTTTCCCTCCTCTAAATTATTCAAAAAATATATTTTTTGACAACTACGCTCCCTAATAGCTATGCAAGATAGGTATACCAATGTTTCTCCATCCCTAATGTTGATTCACATCCTCATACGTGGAAACTTCTATTTCCATCCTTCTCCATGTTTCACACATGTCCAAGATGTTTCTCTTTACTTTCTTTGCATTTGCATAAAGATTGGACCTAGAGGTGAAACTTATAGTTAATGTCTTGGGTGAAGGGACCTAGAGTCTGTTCTAGGAGCACTGTTAGACTAGATGTAGATGATAACAACCTATATTATGTTTTCAAATCATAAAGATACCTCTTTCCCATGAAATATGTTTGTTGTTACAATATGATGATCATGTTTGAATATCTTATGTATTAGAACAATAATTGTTGCAATTATCTTTGTTTTCGGTCATTTTCATAAATGCCAATTATGATATAACTATCGTACTTTGTAGTTCTCTATTTGAGTGTTTTGCAGGTTGGAAAAGAAATAGTTTGAAAGGAACACAATAGGTTTTCAAGCCTGTGATCTTCATCATATGTAGGATAGTTTGTGTGCTTCTTTTTCCTTGATACTAGTAGTTAGTTGATTGATCACGTTACTTACAAATATTTGATTGAATTTCTGGGGATTTGATTTTATCTTTAAACAACGAGTGCTCTATTGTGGTTTTAACCCATATCCATAGAGAATTTTTCTTGTCATAGAACTAGTGACCATACTGGGTATTTATCTCGTTTGTGGGTTAGTTTTTAAGTTACTTCTTTTGTTTTTCCTTTTTTTGTTCCTTTTCTATTGGTGAGTGAGTAGTTTAAAAAATTTTGAGTCTTTTTTATACCTTGACAAGCCTTCTAGCTTTCAATTTCAATATTTTTTTGGAATTTTTAGGGTTATATGTGCACTTTGTTGTGCAAATATTTGCATAGATACCCACTTTTGCTTTGAGATAGTTGTGTACATACGCGTTATGCCTTATATAGAGTCACATATATCTACTAAGTAATAGGTTTTTACTCTTCTCAACATTTTTTGGGTATTTGGCAGGGATTTTTGGGATTATTCTAAGTGATCTCACTCTCTTTTTCCTACTATTAGTCATATAAGCCTTATAAGTTAGAGTTCAAAGAAAAAAAAAGAATTAGTTTATTTATTTTTGTGCTTCATGATTTTGTGAGTAGTACGAAGGTTCATTTATTGGAATTTTATGTCTGGATTTGTTTTCTTAACTCTCCTAAAATTCTAACTAACTCTAGTTTGTTTCTCTTTGTCTCTTGTGTTTACTTCTCCTTGTTTTGCATTGAAATAAATAATTACTCTATTTTTCCATTTTTCATTTTTCTTTAAAAAAACAAGAAAACAAAATAGAAAGTTTGCTTTATTCTTACCTCTTTCAATATTTACCTTTTTCTATGGCTAAAAAGAAAAAATATTTATGATCATACTTTGTTCTTTTGCATATATTGATTTCAGAATCTTGCTTGTATTATTGAAAACTTTGAATTTTCATAACTTTTGGTCATAGTTTAGTTGAAAAGGAAATTTTAGGTTTACTTGTTTTTGGATAGTTGAATTACATTCAAAAGATCCATTAAATTTTGCATTGCATCGTAAATAAAATTTGAATTAATTGCCATACATTGAAAAGTTAAAGAGTTTTCATTTTGAAGCATTCCTTAATACTCTTTTTCCATTGAAGAATACACTTGTTATTTTTTACAAAAGTGTTCTTAAGTGCTTCATTTTATATTGAGTCTCAAAACACCCCTAAGTTTCATGTCTATAAACCTTTGAGTAAATAACACCTTTAAAATTAAAAAACAATTTAAAAGAAATTACACTTTTGTTTGGAGGGTAAACAAACTAGTCCTGATTTAGGGCCTTGGATTAGGATTAGAGAGATAACTATCCACATTCATCAAACAAACATAGGAGTCTCATATAGGGATAGAGAAATACAATTGATGCATAGTTCTAGTTGGGAAACTCCTATAACATATGAGCCAAACATGAGGTCATGTGAGGAAGAATCAATGAGATAACCCCTTTGATCATTAACCAAGCATAGTGGAGAGATCATATATAAGGGTTCCTCTAGTGCCTTTACCTCCATTAGAGGCAGTGCTTTCGAATTCGATATTTTCTACCTTGCACACATGTTTAGTCTCGAGTGTCGATTGTTCCCTCGAATTTTGATTGCCAATTGGTATCTATAATTTATTTTCCTAATTATCTCATAGGTGACTACAAGGGGATTCCCATAGTAATTAGAGAAGATGTAGTATCATGTTATCAATACTCCTAGAGGGTGCCCCATGAAGCAAGGGTTACTTGCACTAAGTAGTGCTCATAAGTGGAAGTCGGGGTAATTGCTTCTCACTCCTTTGTTCTCCGGTCATGGGAGTTGATCCACTTATTTATTATTGTACTCTTGAGACCTAATCCACCCGAGATGGTGTATTGAAGAACATTTTTTCATGTGTTGATTCCTTAGGAACTTTTTGTAGTGGTGTCATATTTTGCGTGTAGATGGATTTACTAACTTTTTGGTGGATACCTTGAATAATTGATTTAATGTGGTTGACAAACTACTTTATCTCTCTCAGAGGGTACAAGGCCTTCTACCTATGAGAGTAAATTATCCACTTCCTCCTATAAGACATTGACTTGATCAATATGGTGTTTTTGTACCAACTAGTCCTTTTGAGCTTTCTAAGATTGAGATTGGAGAATCAAATGCTTATGCACCATAGGTTACACATATATTAGATCTCAGAGTTCATCATACATTTTAACCCTCCATTAACTATACTAGATGATCTATTTTTAGTGGGATGTTATGGATGACACCTCATATGTATCCCACTCAAGGGTCCCTTCAAGCCCCACTTCAACTATAGTTTGGGTGGTATTACACCTCCCCATCCTTCTATCTAGATGACTAGTGTGAGTCAATACACAATGGTTGTGTTGGTCAGTGGATCCATGCCAATGATTATTGGGTCCACTTAGTCTTTGAGAGGGATTCCTTCATCACCTATCATTTCTAATACCTTTTCATTTGGATTTTCTTTGATAGGCACGCAAAATGTTTCGTATAGCTCTTAGTCTATCACTCAAAATATTAACTTTGGAGCAAGGAGTTTTTCGACTCCCTTGCAAATTTCTCCTTGTGGTGGAGGGAATGTCCCTTCATAATTCCCTTTTCTTGGAAGTGGGTCTTTCCCATCTTTTGGGCCTAATACATTCATGGGAGGGAGTTCTCCTATGAGTGAAGCATTTCCATCCTCTAGTGTGCCTTTGAATTCTATCCATTTCACTTTTTTTGGTGGGTTTGGGAGCAACCCTTCCATTTATATGGGATGTTGATAGGGTGAAACCCCTTCCAAATTCAGTAGAATAATGCACAATGTTCTTTCCCTTCGAAATGGATGTCGATAGGGTTAAACCCCTTCTAGAGTCAGTGTAATCTTGTGCAAGGGTCTTTCCCTTCATATGGGATGTCAACTAAGAGAAACCTTGTCTATTATTATGGAAACCTGATGGATGGAATCTTTCCTCCCTTTATTTAGGGAACTCATGGTTCTTGTCAAAAACTATAACCATCTACAAACTCATTTTGGAAATGCAGTGTTGGTAACAATATAGGATATCCTTTTCTCATTTCAAACCAACTTGGGGTTTCTAACCCTGGTAGTTGGAACTTTAGGCCACAACTGAGAATTCCTTTTTTGGAAACATTAAAATTTCCAGAATTATTGAAACTAGTGAATGACTCAGTCTAATGTAGGAGCATTGCCTTCAAGGTCAACAGTGCACACATGGAGGCAATCATAAGAGATTTCAACAATGCCTGAAATTCAAATCGAGCATTAACTCGGAATTTAATTGGGTTGTTGAGATATTTTGTTGAGCAATTTGAATATTGTAACTTGTTTGAAAAGTCTCTAAGGGCTGTAAGAAATCATAGACATGGAGTGTTGACTCTGTCTGATAGTAATTAGGAGTTATTGTAATCAGATAGAGTAGGTAACAATTTCAAGTTTGAAATGGTAGATTTCATAATAGGACGAGAGAGCTCACGGAACCAGTCCTTAGATATTCTGATTTTCAATTTGTAATATAGATATATAGAGTAGAGTATGAAAGGATTGTAGTAGAACCAGAGTAAAATAGAGGAGAGGAACACCATGTGTATTTTTCATTTTTATGAATGAATAAAACAGATGAAAAGTTGTCCCAAACTGGACTGTGTTCATCAGAACGTGATTGCATGAATATTTCATTCTGTATGTGGCATTTGTTTCATTCTAATTCCTATATGAGAGTTCGAGAAGGTGATTTCATGAACCTGTAACGAAAGTGGATCAGTTCCAATTGTTTCTCTTCTCAACCGTGTGTGCAAGGTGTGCATTAACTGAGTCTTAGAACGACTTAGAGAGAAGGGTTTGGAGAGAGGAAAGAGGGAAGTTGAGGATCCAAGTGCAAGGAATGCATAGAGGCTAGAAGTGGCCAACTTTCAAAGGGATAAGCTAAGAGAATGCCAGGTGAGCATAAGTTATTTCCGTTTCAAGAAAATTCCTCGAATCTGAGTTATTTGAGATCCTCGAATGCAAGGTGTGCATAAGTGGTCGAATCTTCAAAGAGGATGAAGCTCAGGAAGGATATAACTTTTGAGTACAGATCTTCAGCAGGGAAGAATTGAAGGCTGAGGTATTCAACACTTAGAAAACCTTTTAAGTCTGAGAGACAAGAAAGATTAGGAGGAGGAGCATCGCAGACCATTAGGTCTAGTACAAAGGACCAATAGCCATCGGCTTTGGAGGAAGGGGCATGAGGTTTGAACCTTGTGTATTCAAAGTGGAACAAACTCATTAGATTCCTGAAAGAATTATATTCGTTCGTCATTATAAGACACGTGGCGAAGATCTAGAAGCCACTGGGGATTTGTTTACCAGGACACGAGAGTGAAGACTCTCCCAAATCACCAAAAGGAAGAATGTCGGGATTTGATCATGACTGTTGATCATCCTGAAAATATCACAACCATTGATCATGATTAAGAGTTACAGTCGTCCATCAGACGGGATACGTGGTTGTTGGTCAACGTTTCGGCACCGGGGAAGTGAAGGAGAAGACCGGGCGAAAATCACGAAAGGGGATTTCGCAAAAGGATCAGAACCATCCATTTTGGAGGATGTGTGGCAGAGATTTGGAAGTCACTGGGAGTTTGGTCACCGGGAGTTGGGAGGTGCAGACTCCAAAAAATTTGAAAAGGAGATCATCGAGATTTTATGTAGGTCTATGATCAAGTGACAGATCTGGACCATAGATCCAAGAGGTATCGGATCTCAGGGTTTCGAGGATTTGAAAGGGAAAGGAGGAGCACTGCGTTTCTATTCCTTGAATCACTAAAGCTGAAGCACTCGGAGGAGTAGGCCATAGGACACTATCATGTGGAGAAGGCCTAAAGGAGGAGATTTTAGGCCCTTTTTGGGTTTCAGCATTTTAAAAGACAAGGAGTCGGGGAGAGCTCACATGTAGGAGTCCCGAACTTTTGAAATGTGAAAGGCCCGTTGTATAGAGCCTTGGGTCACAGCCCGAGGTCACGAGAGAGAAAAGGAGTCAACTCAGAGGTATCTGTTGGCTCAAAAGGGAGAAGGCCACCGAAAAGGGTGGCGTGCATGCAGGGCTTCTCAAAGCCAGCGTCATGGACGAAGGGACCTGTGAATCTGTTTGAAGGGTTCTAGATGAAACCAGAGAGCTATTTCGACTTAGGAGGAAGGAATTCTCCAGTGACCGGGAGGTCGTGGAACCCACCGAAGGGTGAGGTAGGGGGTCTGCATCAGGTGGTATCAGAGCCTAGATTTGATTTTGTTTGCAAAAAGTGAACAAAGGGAAAGGAGGAAAGTTGGTATTCTTTGTGGTATCAAATAAATTTTCAATTTCTTTTGTAGTTGACACAGTGAAGTCATGTCGCCTAAAAGACATAGAGTGAATGCAGAGATGGAAGAAAAAATGAGGTGACTCAGAATGAGATTAGACACCATGGAGACTCCACAGAGAAGAGCACCAGATGTTGGTGATGTCAGTGATGCTGAAAGTGAAGAGGCAAAGGTCGAGGAAAATGCAATAGAGGATGTTACACAAGCTCGCTCAATACAAGTTGTTTCACGAATAGGAGCCAGAGCAAGGATAGAGGTACCTATGTATGAAGGCAATTTGGAAGTTGAAGAATTGTTGGATTGGGTACATTCCATGGACAAATACTTTGATTACAAAGATATCGAAGAGGACTGTTATCCCCAATTTTCTAGGGATAACTAGGAGATCATGTCTCGAGGCCCACGGGTCCTAGACATGGAGTACCGAGAGCAGGATTGACCTGAGCATGGCCCTGGAGGGCCCATCCTTCTTCTTATTCATCAAACCTGTCCTGTTAGCAACAACAGTATCCATCACCATCGGCTTGGGCTTGCATCAGAGAAGACTCTTGCTCCATGAGGTAATTGGTCCAGGTATCATGGTATGTGTCATGTTTGATCATTAAAACATTCAGATATATGCATCATGTTCCTTACACTTCTGACAACTTCTTGGATCTTACACTAACCCACATGACCACGGTTTGGGGGATAAACAGGTTTCCTTAGCAAGCTTCTGTCCATAGGTCTTGGTTAACCACTAGGGGGGATTTTGAAGAGCCATTGTCCACTCCCACCATATTATCATTTTACATCTTATCTCCCATTCATCTGTCCCATTCCCCTGGTCTAGGTATTATGATGACCTATTTGAGGGGTTACACTTTATCCTATGGGAAGAAGGGGCTAAAGGCCCAGGAGGTAAAAACAACTGGTAAAAGATAAATGCCATAGGAAATAAAACCTAGAGATGCCTCGCCTAGGGATCCCTGACAAGGCAATAAAAGGCCTCTCGATAAGAAACAAAAGCGACCCAAAAAAAATAAGAAAACAAGACATGCCAAGAGGATGGGGGGTCTCATCGCGAGCCAGCCCATTATGTTCATAGGTATTTAGCAGTATGACATTGCAATTATTTGGTTACCACGCCAGGGGAGTGACCCTCGGTTTCATGGCCAAGGGAAAGGGGGTCTCATCACGAGCCATCCTTATCATTTCTATGAAAATACTCGTGGGTAACACTATCAGCTCTGGTCACCATGCCAAGGCAGTGTCCTCTAGTTAGACCTTGAAGCAAAAAGAAATAAAAAATAAATAAATAAAAGAAAGAATAAAGGCAATAAAGGGCTTGGAAAGAATTGCATCCATGACAGGTATAGCTCGCCTCCTACAAAGGCACCCACAGACAATACCCACCCCTGGTTCTCACTGTTTTTGGACATCCTTAGACCACACCACCTCGTATTACATGTCTTGGATGATATCCTTTGGGAACTTTCCTTTTCTTATGGATGCTGGCCCAACATGGCACTTTGTCTTTTCTTCGGCTTTGTATAGTAGGTTAGTGTAATGTCTTTGAGCTCTTAGATGATATGCTAGGGATCTTATGCATGCATTTGATAAAATTAATGATGAAATATGATTGACATTTCTATGATCCCGAGGACTAATGAGCCCATGGAGGGCGAAGTTTTTGATGTGCAGGACCATACCGGCGAACAAGTACCAGGTGGATCGGTACACATGGGGAGATGATCAGCTTGGACCTCCATGGGGTTGAAGATCCCATCAGATGGTTGTTGGGACCCCATCAAGGGAAGAGATAGGACAGTGATATGATGCGCCTTTGCACACGAGAAGAAGAAGGATGTTCCACCCACGACACTTTGGCCAAGCCCAGCCTAGGGGGGTTGAGATAGGATGTCACCTAGGAGACTTGGATGTCAATTTGAGCATGTGGTACCTTGACAGAGCAGTTTGGCATGTGTGGCAGAGCTTGGAGGCCCAAAGAGGGCCAACGTTTGCTTTCTAGTGTTGAGTTTTTCCCTAAAAAGGGCCAATGTCTCCCTCAGAGGGGCTAGACATCTTGTTTATTGCTCATTTAGGATTTTATTTAGTAGTTAAATGTAAAAACAATATGATTTTAGTAGTCAGCCTTGTCGGTTGTTTTAATGACCTAATTTTTAAATTAAAGGTCAACAGATGATATAAATTGAGGATGTTTTCCCTCATTTTGAACATAACACAACTCCTCTTAGGAGATCTGATTTTTGCACCCTACTAGGGTAGTTTTGGTGTTTAAAGTGAGGCACAACTTTTGAAGGAGGATTTTTCTTGGCATTTATGGCATTTCTCTCAAGGAAGGTTTACAACTAGGGTTTGCTTGTGCTTTTCTTCATGACATGTAAGTGAATTTTCATGCAAAGCTTCTTAAATGAATGTTTGTAGGTATAATTTCTTACATTTACTTATTATATTGCTAATTTAAAACCCTAGGTAACAAGCACACAAGTAGGTTATTGTTACATGCCCCCTTGTTGAGAAATATTTTTAGCCATTGAAGAAAAGAGGTACAGCCTAGTCGTTGCTACGCTTATCTTTTATCTTCTGAGCTATTGTTGAAGTCCATAAGTTGAAAAGAGGAGACGTCCTAGGCCTAGATTGCCTACACCTAGGGTTTCACCTTCTAGGGTTTGAAAGCCTTGTCATTGCAACACTTTTTCCCTTAGATTTATACTTTAAGCTAGCCATTGTGCCAAATCAATTTAGAGAAGGAGGAAAGAGCACGAGGCCTTGCTTAAGCAACACTGAAGTGAGTCTCTTTCCCCTTGGGTTTTGATTCTAGGGGCCTACCTTTGCAGCACCATAGAACCCTACCATCTAGTCTCTAAGTTATCATCCACTCGAGACCTTGTGCCCTTATTTTTGACTCCATATACCCTAAGGCACTGATTTGATCTCCAACGTTGAAGCTTTAGTGTACAAAAAAACTCTTTAAACCCTAAATCTTGAAACCCTAACTAACTAACCCTAACCCTAACTAAGGCTGACGTCATAGTTAATTATTTCTGACGCAACAAGATTTTTTGACTTTTACAAGCAATTGAATGATGATCTAAAGCAATTATTGATTGAAGTGTTGATTGAATACATTATTGGCTTTGTCATCTTGATAGTTATTGATGAATTAATGCTCTTTCCATAGACAATTGACAAAATGTTGATCTCATTAATATCTATTACTTCACATTGCTTAATTTATATCAGATGGTCATATGAAGAGATAACCCTTTGTATATAGCCTGCATATATATTTTTTCTATTGTTGTTCTATTACGGGAAGGTGTTCTCATTTGGGACTATACTTCAGTATTGGCTGATTAGCCAGACCTTCTAATTTTGGTGGTAACCTATGAGGGGGGAACTTTAACTCTGACCTTATATATTAGCCTCTTCAAAACCCTAGGTTGTCGGGGACATCTCCCCGGGGATAACCTCCCTAAAAAGAAAGAACCTTTCCATCATGGTGACATTGGGTGGGGAAGGTTCCTGTTACGCCAGTTTGTCTTTATCCCTTAGCTGGTGACCTCAACTACAAACTGTGCGATAACATTTTGGTGCCGTTGTCAGGGAAGACTGAGTCAATCTTCCTCAACAACAAATCTTTTGGTCAGCCTTGCCTTAAAAACCTTTTCTCTTACAAGCTTACTTGGCGACTCCACTAAAACTTTTCCCCTATTCTTTGATAGTTTCAGGAAAAATATTTGGTGACTCCATAAACCAAAAGGAGATCTAATAATCCTCCTTTAGCTTTCAGAAGGAAGCCTCCCGTAAATTCACCTGTTGTCATGTCACTTTTTGGAAAGAGACTTCCTTTAAACATGTCTACCTCTCAGACCGTTACTACAAACCTAGTGAACAATCAAAGACAATGGTCATCTACTTTGTTCAAGCCGTTAGACATGTCAGCCATACCTGGCTACCCTAGGCAAATGCCACCCAAATATGAAAAGTGGTTGCCTAAGTTTACCGGCACTGATGCCACTAGTGTCGAAGAGCATATGAGTAACTTTTGGGCGTTTTTTCAGCTTCACCCCATTAGTGATGATGTTGAGGACTTGGTTATGAAGTTATTCTTTGCTACCCTTTATGATGTTGCAAGACGTTGGTATCAAGCCCTTCCTAATGGAACCATCAAAACCATGGATAGACTTGAGCAAATCTTCCTCAGAAGCTGGAGCATCAAATAAGACCCGAACATGCTTCTCACCCGACTAAATAGCTTGGCCAAGCATGAAAATGAGTCTATTTGAGAATTTCACACCAGATTCGAAGCATTACCCCAATGAATTCCCCCAAGCCATCATCCGAAAGATGATTATCTTGTTCACATTTATACTAGATCTTTAAGTGGCTAGCTAGGGTATCTCCTTAGAGACAAAGACCCTCAATCCATTCAAGAATCCCAAGAGCTCGCAACCAAGATTGAAGGAAATCTCCTTTCATCCAAGATTGAGCCCTTTGCTAACCCTAGAGGGAGGATAAACACCAAACAGAAAGTGGTACACAATGTCGAGCCTACTTCATATCTCTGCACCAGTATCAATAAGCTACAAGCTTCTATGGATAGTATCATGAAGGATCAAGAAGAAATGATAAACCAGATCGTTAGACGTGAAAAGTCCCAGACCCAGGCACCTAGACCTCCATTCAAAGGGCCATTCCAGAAAGGGAACCAAACCTACAAGCCAAAGAATGAAAATGAAGTTCCAAATACTCTGGCCCCTACAAACATCGTTGATGAAAATAATTGGTTCCTGGAATGCAGTGAAGCACATTGGGAGAATGAGTGTAATCCTGTTAAAGAGATCCCCCTAATGTGGGAGCGTCATATTGGACCCTATGATTGCCTCTATATATCCAAAGGCCAGAGGCTGGATGAAAATCTTCTTCGTTGTTATCTTAATGACAGGTTCCAGCCTCGGGGCGTATTCCAATTGTTTTGTGATCCCTGGAGAAGAGCCTTCACCTACCTTTGGTTATTTTAGCTTCAGTTCCCTCGGTGATCATCTAGTAGTTGGCTTTCTTGGAGGCATTGTTCTTGCAACTTAAAATAAAATTTCAGAGAATGTGTAAAAATAAAAAACCAGATAACATATAAATTATAGCCATGTAAAATTTACAGACTCGGATACATACCTCTAGAGCTTGTTAAAACCTGGTTATTTTGATAATCAAGGAGTTGATAGAGCCTTCAATTCCCTCGTCTTGCTCCTTTAGATGCTCCAGAATTCTCTTATGCATAGAATGATTTCATTTACAACGGCTCAAGAGAATTTAAACAGAGAAGATCTTACTATGTTGCATCAACCATTCAATTCAAGTTTTGAGTGAAATTTTAACAAATATGTCATTGAATATCTATAACTCAAATTCATCATGGCTTGATGGCAGAGACGCGGGTGGTGATGTGGTCTATCGGTGATTTTAAACGGCCTATTTGATTAGCACACGAAGTAGAAACTAATGCAGTATTGGGTATTAATTATCTCCTTAAATGCTCAAAATATGACTATATCTAATGCTAAAATGTCCCATCGTGTTACTCTCTAAGTGGGTGGATCGGGGATCGGGGGTGTGCTATGAACGATTTCGTTGATAATCTCCTGCAAAAAGTTACGACGCCAATCGATTTTACCGTACATTGTTGACGTGACAACGCTTACTCGGAGGTGTGACTTGGACTTAGGGGCCAAGGATAAATCGAGATAGCAATAGACATATGATCCTCTTACCTGGTAAAGACACATGGCGTTGAAGACCCATGACTTAATTTGCTTTTCTTAATCGGATTCAGGATTTTCCTTAAGCTATTTGTTCTAAATAAAACCTTAGCTTGTCGATGCCGAAAAGTGCCCAAGATCGGCTATCGGAGATAAACCTATCAAAGAGCCTTTGGATCGGTTCCCCTAAAAAATTCTTGATGCTGAAAATGCATAGGGGATCGTCGATCGGGAATAACTTTTAACGTGCTTACAATGTTTGTTGTGATCCTTCTAGGTTTTCCCTAATTCTGATAAGCACGTCGGGCATCGGTTGTCGGCAATGTCTTTCCATTCTTCATTAAATCATGTCCCATACCGTCTTTTACCGATGCTGAAGGGGAATCGTCTAACAATGATATATTTATGCATAAACCAAAACTTCCTTTTGTCGATGTTGATGGAAATCGACGCTCAACGACTAAGGTTTTCTGAGTGGTTCTTTTTCCTTCTTTGAATTCCTTCTGATGCCGACCCTGAGCGCATTCAGTGAAGTGTTTGGCTGTCGATTCTTTATTCAAGCGTTAAGATCTTTTTATTCATGAGGTTTCATAAGTTCAAGAAAACTTGAATGCGTGATGAGAGTTATGAAAACAAGCAAAGAAAAAACATTTTTCAAAAATGAAATCGAATCAGATATTGTAGAAGACCAAGTGGTACCCAAAAATGAAAAAAAATGACAGAGGATTTTTAGGGTGTGTTGAGTGCTCAACAAATGGCGACTTACCAGGTGAAAGAAAAATATTTGTTCCTACCTCGGGCTCAGTTGATGCAAAATCTGGTTAAGAACTTAACTGGTTTTTTATCAGAGCCTCTTTTATCCTTGCATTTGAAATTTCCCATTTCATGCATCCAGGCCTGCATGTGGGGTTTTCAACCTTTATTCCACCTTCATTTCTTGTAACCCTGACTAACGCTCCTTTTGACAAGAGTCGAGTAAACCATTCACTGGTCCCAGGCCATTTAGTTATCCTTATTCACTTTCTACGGTGTTGCTCCATTGTTAGCGAGTGTCCATAGCCCCGACGAAGTCACCCTGACATCACAAACCTTGCTTCATTTCCAGTGAGCATCCATATCCTCGATGAAGTTATATGCATACCCTTTCCTACTGTGAACTCATTTGATATGGTTGATTTTATTTCGGCAGAATGCCCTGAGCAAGTGGGAGAGGAGGACGTCTATTATTTGCAAAATGAGATGGTTAAGGTGAATTTTTTCTAGCTTTGTCTTTGAGGTACACGCAGACTGCAATCCTTTCCATCTTACCACCTTTCCCTTAAAGTTTTACCAGACCACCAGGCAAACACTTCATCATTTACCCAAGGTTGTTCATATTCAAGTTAGATAGAAAACCCTTTAAAACAACTGTAGGTCTCCCAGCACTTCTTGTGTTCTATGTAAGTGATGAGTCAGAAACAGAGTTCGTCATATCACATGAATTGAGGTCAACCATTTTCTTGCTAAACACAATATTCAAAATCCCAGAAGTACTATAGCAAGAAACATAAACAAAAATGCATTCCGCAATTAGCCTTCCTAGAAACAAAACATCATGAAAACACATACACACATTTTTTTTAATGAAAATATTGTTTTAGGGCTTGGTCATTCACCGGGAGGGTGTCAGGTTCCCCCCTCATATTTTGAAACTGATACGTGCCTACCCCAATTTTCTCAGCTACCTGAAAAGCTTCGAGCCATAGATTTTGAAACTTAGAATGTTTTCCCTTCGGCTCATTTGCTCTGTTCCATTTTAGGACTAAGTCTCCTACTTCAAAATTCTTCTCTTTGGCCTTATGCTTATCAAACCACCTTTTAACTATCTTTTGATGAGCTATGAATTTTTATTTGTCTTTCTCCCTTTCTTCTTCCAACATGAGGAGGGTATCAATTCTTTGTTGTATAAATGATGAGTGTTGTCCTCTAGAATCCTGAGCAAGTTGAAGAGATGGAAGATACAGCTCATTCGGGATAATGGCTTCATGTCTGTATACCAAGAAGTATGGGGAATTTCATATAGCTTCCTTGGGTGTTAATCTATCATCCCATAAAGCGTTATGGAGTGAACTGTGCCAACTCTTCTGATTTTTTGCAACATTTTTCTTTAATATCCTCACTAGGTTCTTATTGGTTGATTATGCCATTGTGTTCCCCTGTGGATAGTAGTTTGTATAGTATCTAATTATGAATCCTTTATATAGAGAAAACTCTCTTAATAGGGTGGAAGAAAAGTAAGCGACATTATCAAAATCAAGGACGGAGGGCACACCAAACCTTGTGATCATCTATTGTTCTATGAATTGGATCGTCACCTTTTCATTTACATAATCCAGTGGGATAGCCTATGCCCATTTCATGAAATAGTTTGTGGCACATAGTATGTATCTATGTTGTTTTGAAGAACTTGGTGTAATTTCTCCTATGATATCTAACCCACATTGCTCAAATGGCCTGGAAATGACCACAGCTTGGAGCGAGACAACTACTCTATTTTCCCTCCCCGTGCTTATTTGACAAGTTTTACAGTTCCTAGCATATGTGTGAGCGTCCTTGAACAAAGTAGGCGAATAATAGTCGGCTCTTAGTATTTTATGAGCAGTGGTGTTTCCTGTGAAATTTCCACCTGTAGGACCATCATGGAGATCCTTTAGAACTTTGTCTGCATCTTCACGTTCAACACATATTAAAAGTACCCCATCATAATTAACACAGAAGAGCATTGAATTGGTGAGGCGATATTGTGTTGATTTTAACCCGAGGGCTCTCCTTTCCTTAGGATTCAGGTATTCTGGGCAAGTCCCATGATGCAAGAGAAAAGTTAGTTTCTCATACCAAGACTATTTCTCTGGGGAGACATATGAAGCTTCACCACACCATAATTCCAATTCATTCTCCCACCTGGGGTCTTCATTTACTTGGTCCTGGGCTTCATCTACCAATTTGCATAACCCTTGTCCCTTAACCAGTTTAGCAAGTTTAATATCTAGATCAAATTCTTGGACCATTTACATCCAGTTTCCTCTTCTTTCCCCCATCTCAGGTTGAGTGAATAGAGAAAGGACCACAGGGTGAGGCACAAAGACATTGGTATGGTTTTTTAGGATGTAAGATATGAAGTGTTTCACCTCCTTGTATACTGCATAAGTCTTCTTGTCTATAGCATGGTAATTTAGTTTGTCCCCTTGGATATTAGTGCTCATAAATGATATTGCAGCCTCACTGTTGTCATCATCCTTCTGAGTCAGAAATGCAACTAACGATTGGCTGGAGGCAAAATTATAGAGGAAGAAATATTTGCTAAAATCGGGACTTTGCAATACCGGGGCTTGGGATATTGCATCCTTAATATTGCTGAAAGAACTTTTTATTTCATCACCCCACTTAAATTCAACATATTTACAGATCATTCTTTGTAAGGGTTTGAGATTTTCAGCCAAATCTGGGGTGAATTTCCTCACAAAATTGATTTTCCCGAAGAACGATTGCATAGCCTTTTTGTTGTGGGCTAATGGAAGCTAAGATATATCTCTAATCCATTCTGGGTCTATGTGAATCCCTACTTGAGATATAATGTGGCCTAACAACTTACCTTCCTCGACACCAAAAATAGTTTTCATAGGGTTTAAGGATATACCATATTTCCTACACCTTTCTAAAATCTGGGTTAAATGTTGGATGTGATCTTCTCTATTCTTTGAATACACAGTCACATCATCCAAATAGACTACTACACATTTGTCGATTAGTCCCTGAAACACTACATCCATGGCCCTTTGGAAGGTCTCCCATGCATTAATTAACCCAAAGGGCATGCAAACAATTTATAAGCAAAGGTTCCCCACTTGGTTCAGAAGGTAGTCTTCAAACAGTCTTCCTCTGAAACTAGAACTTGGTTGTAACTTGAAAAACCATCCAGCAGGGAGAAAATATCTAAGCCAAACATGGTCTAGAAGAGTTTCTCCATTGGTAGGACTGGGTAGTTGTGCTTTTCTAAATCTCTGTTGGGGTTCCTAAAGTCTACACATATGCGGATCTCCCCAGACTTTTTTCTCACAGGAACCAAATTTTCTACCCATGCAGAGTGTCTAACCTGGAAGATAATCTTAGCATTTAGTAATTTTTTTAACTCCTGACACATTAGAGGCTCCAGGGATGGGTGGTACTTCCAGAGCTTCTGTTGCAAGGGTTTCACTTCAGGATTTAACGAGATAGTGTATTGAATGATACGAGTATCATAATTTTTCATATCTCCATAGGACCATGCAAAGACATCTTAATATTGTCTGAAAATTCTAAGATAGGCCTTCCTTTCCTCTTTAGATATTGTCTTGCTGAGATTTCTATTCCTGGGGTTTTCCTGGGTTCCTAAATGTATAGTTTCGTGCATGGGACGGGAACTCCCCGTCTTCGTGTTCGTTGACCCTTTGAATCTTTCCCTTAAGTCAAAAATATTTTCTAAATTGGCTACCCCTTTCGGTATCATGTGAGACCTTGGTTTGTCAGTCGGTTGACCTGTATGAGGATCGGTTTCTACTAATTTCTCCTAGAATACTTTATTTTCAATAGCCAAGTCTTTAAAATTATCCTGATTGGTCAAAAATTTTATGACCTATTCATCTCCTTCAAAGACCTTCCAATTAGAAATATTATTGGGCACCGATGTTTTGTATAGTAGCTCCACAGTGAACCAGGAGGCTTCATAGTCTTCTATAGATCATAGCCTTGAGGCAGCGGTAGCCATAGAATCAATAAGAGTGTTCTTTTTTTGGGGGATCACTCTGATGTTGAAGGCTTCAAAATGTTATATTAGTCTGTGCACTTCCTGTTGGTATTTCCTAGGTGGGGAGAGTTGCAATGTATAGTGTTCCTTACTTGTCTAACGATCATTTCAAAATCTCCAAAAACTTTCAATTTTTTAACGTTTAATTCTATGGCTTTCTTCATCCCTTGTACTAGAGCTTCATACTCAGTTGTGTTGTCTGTGCATTCAAATTCTAGTCTACAGGACAGGAAAATTCATTTACCTTTTGGGTCAATGAGGATGCACACTGCCCCTAACCCTTCTTGTGATTTAGATCCATCAAAGTATAAGGTCCACATTTGTGAGCGAACACTGTCAGCTTCCCTTTTTATACCATTTTCCTCCTTTCGTCCTATCTGTTCCATGATTTCTAACACTGGTTATTGACAGAAGAGGGTTTTCCCCACCTTCGTTGGGAAATTTTCTTAAAAACTTATTTTATATTTTTGAGTAAGAGAGAAATCAGATGAGAGGGGGGGAGAAATTCCCGAAATCAGAGTCACGGGAATAATTTCCTAGTATGAGGAAATATGTCGATGAGGGTTCATTAAGGGTTTCTAAGTCCATGACAATATGTTTTAGATATCTTTCCCTATCGATCCTGATCATATTCGAGTGTCCTTTTAATGGTAACCAAAGGTGAGCCCAGTCTGTACTAAAGTATATGTTTAACTTCTTAGACCAATCTTGACTTAGTAGCAATCCATAAGATTTTGGGATATATACTACAATGATTTCAATTACTTGAACAAATTTGGGGTGTGTCACTATTCTGATCATTACATATTTGATCTCTCCCATAACCTTCACTTGGGTTATGTCCAGTTGTATTACATGTTTATCACTTTTGAGATGAATTGTGTTTAATTTTTTGCAAATGGACAATGGCATAACATTGGAGGATGCTCTTGAGTCAACCAAACAATTATGGAGGTCTTTTTTGAAGACTTCAAATGTCAAAAGGAATGGCGGGATAAAAGGTTTTCCCTTTTTATCTTCAGAGCAAGAATTCACAATTGGTTTATTCCTTAGATATGTGGGGGTTAGCTTTTATCCTTGGTCGGTGTTTTTTGTAGGATTTTCTACTTATTTCAATGCTTGTAACAAAAAGTCTTTTTGTTGAGGGATTTTACACATGTCCATGATCGATATATTTGCCTTCAACTTTTTCAAGTCTTATACTATGTTGTATTCTAGCTTGGGAGATTCTCATGCATGGATGTTTATAGTATTTATTCAAGGAACAAAAGGTTCTTTTAGGTGATCAAGATCTGGTTTTCCCATCCTTTGTGTTTGCACAGCCAAGTTCGTTTGAGACAGGTTGACCCCTACTTCGTGTTTTCACAGCCAAGACTTCTGTGGGTGGTTCTTGAACCTCAAATAGGTCATCAGAAGGTATTTGTAGGTCAAGGTCCCATATCAACATGGTTGTTTCTTCTGGTGGATCAACTTCTTCATGATCAACAATATTCAAAATTGAGCCACTTGATTGTTTGGTTGGGAAACCTCATCTAGAAATCGGTTGGCCATCAAATTCATGGCATGCACCCATTGTGGGCAGTCTCTTTCAGAGTGCTTCTCTGGGTGATAGGTACAGAAAGAGTTGGATGCTACATTTCCCAGATCGATGTTCAATTTAGTTTTTTTGGGGGGGAGTCAATTTCTTTGAAAGGTGATTTAAAAAAAAAAGGGTTTGTAGGGCCTCTGGCCTTGGTTTCCTTCGCCTGCACTTATTTTCATTTCTATGATCTCATTTTAAAACTTCTTAACCATGCATTGAATGTATTCTATGTCTCTTCTTCCCTTTTCAAGACCTTGTTCTGTTTGTTTCCATGGGGGTCTAGTCAACAGGAGTCCTCTCGTGGGAGGAGGTTGAACTTCTTTCTTAACTAATGAGACCTGGCCTTTGTTGAGTAAAAGATATGAATTGATCTTACTCAAGCATTTTCATACTTTACTTGGCTAAAGTAAAGTAGACGGGAATATCACCCTATGTTTATATCCAACAAAAATAATGTTGTAACTCATAAGTATTAATTACGAGTGCTTAGACTAGTCTTTTATCAACAAAAAGCTTATTGGAAATTCACTTTTTATGTATTTTTTGAATATATCAGTTGTTGAAATAAATATAAGAAAAGAAGTAAAGACACCAAGATGATAATCAAGACAATTGAGACATAAAGCAATCTTTTATTTCATTCCAATTCACCAAAGAGTCATTTGCTTTACAAAATCTCATACAGAAATCTTGGACCAAAGTCAAACTTAGACATCCCCAATGGAACATACAAAAGGACCTCTGACAGAAAACCAAAACTTAACTCTAAAAGTTGGATCAACTTGCCACAGATTGTTGCCCACTCGACTATGCACAATGGCCTCTGTCAGTCATGAAAACTAATTCACAAACAAACAATTCTACACAGACTATCAAAGATAGATCAACACCTCTGAAGAACAAGTGTCTGAATGATTTGATTCAACCCTAAATATTGTTGTCTACAATAAGACCCTACTATCATAAAATAAAATTAGGCTATGATGAATATATGAATGAATGAAAATTGAATTGTCTCGACATAAACTCAAAGAGAAAACCTTAGCATGTTTCTACTTCTATCCTCTTCCTCTTCCTCCCCTTGTTTTTTCTTTTAACAAATTAGAATTGGTTGAAGAAGTTGAACCAATTCATTGGTTAAGTTAATTAAAATACTCAACTAACTTTAGTTAGGCGAAGAGTAAAAAACTATAATAAGGGTCATACATAATAATAATAATTAGTAGGTGGGACCCCTTGTGACTCCCTTTTATAACCATTAGTTAATCAAAACATACTTGTGTGTGTCTCCCCTTCACTTTTGGTAAATTAAGATCATGAAATTTGAAGCTATTTCAAAATAGTAATCATATATCCAAAATAAACATGATCTCCAAAGATCCCTGAAGTCAACTGTCATAAAATGATAGATAGAATAAAACTCAAAATCACATTTTCCCTTGTTGACACTATTTTCCTTTAGTCCTTCTTTTTGACAGAGGCGTGATAGGCCTCTGTTTTTAGCCTTTTAATTTAATGGCGCATCCCTGTATGCATGATTGATTAGAAAAATGATCTTTTATTTGACCATACATGACAACTCTTTAAAAAAAACGAAATGGAATTTGGCACATAAATATATTAGACTCATGCAATCCAATCCATACAAATTGCTTTATTGTTAATCAACGAGCAGGGGGTGAAATAGGGTTCTGGGATATGTGAGGGGGTTGTATTGAGCGAAAATATGGTAAAATGGGGGGGTGCATGGTTACTGCTCAAATGACAACAACAACCAACTTTAAAATAAGCCAATAAAACATACTGCAATCCACCCAAACACTGCCACTTTCATATATCTCAACACAGGAATTCCCTTGGCTGTAATCAATCTCAGAACAGGGGGTGAAACATGGTTATTGGATATATGAAGGGTTTCTAATTAGTGGAAAGTGAGATCATGGAAGGGGAAGAAGAAAATTATTGTTCATGAAATTAACCAAGAGATCCATAAAATATTTTGCAGTAAGACTAGGGGTACCCTCTAATCAACAATCATTTGATTAAATAACAATTCCTATACAAAACTTGAACACAGTGTTGTTGCAGAATAGTAAGTTTTCCCATATGAATTGTAGGAAGCACTGTCCTCACAATCTGCATTCTATAGCGAATTATGAATAGTCCCCACTTACAATTTGTTACTATCAAAATCAATCACTATTCAGTCCTTTCTTCAGTCCACGACTATACCCCACAGTCATGCTTTCAAATCAATGAAGACACTAATACTGTAAAAGGGCTCATCAAATTAGAATGGTATTCGTTCACTTAAATATGTTGTAACCACAATAATCAAAACCTCACTTGTCATGCCTGAAATGACAACTGACCATACAATCAACAGCTATCATTTAGACACGGGCTCTACCGGAGTAAAATTCCAAGGCAATGGAGCTCTGCCCTTGTAAAAACAATAGTTCATTTTGACTTAAAAACTGAACGACCTACCCAATACGATTTTCATCATAGTGGCCAATTTTCCATAGGTAACACGCTTAAAACTTAGTGGGTATCACTGAGCATAAAAACAAGTCATCCAACCATACACAGTGCACAAATAAGAAAATCCCACAGTGTAACCTTTCCAATAATCACACAGGAACATGCGACCATGATATAACTCAAACATCATTCTGGGCTATTGATTTAAAAACCCGTGATTTACCAGGCCATGCATACTCAGGTTTATTCGACCAACAAAAAAAAATGTAGTAGATATATCCAGTCCAATTATTTACTTTGAAAAAACATCATCTACAGGACATGACATGTGTGGATAACACCAAACCCTTGTAACCAATACCATCCATCATTCAAAATTTCATCAATGTAATTACTAGTGACCACACATCAATCAACAATTCTCCACTGTGAGAGAAAATCAATAAATCGAACAACTGCAGTAGCTATGTATATTTACACATCAAATTGAATTGGAGCAGAGGCCTTCCTCATTAATAGTACTGAGTTATGAATATAAGGAGGATAGTCGTGTATTTCGAAAATGAGAATGCAATGTAGGGCTTAACATCATCATCAGGTAGGCAGTTAACTATATGTCAAAACAAAATGATTGCCATATGACTAACTGGGCGAATCCATATCCAAAGTAATCGACCATGTATTTAACCTCCAATAACCCATTTCAACTGGAAAGCCACGACAGTTTTCTTTGTGGAACTTCAGACTGGAGGGAATGAGGGTTTGCTTGGTAGCCACCACAGGAATAACAAAACCAATATTGGTATAGCAAGTGCAATTTAATGCACGCAGGGTGTAACCCTTGTGTGTTTCGATCAAAAAACCACCACAGTGTGGTAAGGACAGAGCCGATTTATGACAAAACAAACTTTCTTTGTGATCTCTAGTGGTGAAATCAATCCATCTCCCATATGTACGACGCGCGGTGATACTAATACTTTAGCCACAAAACCCATAAAAAAAACGCAGGTTTATTTAGCAATCCGAAACATGAAAATGGCCCAATAAGACCAACAGGGTCTTCCAAAGTAACCAACAAGGATAACAAAGATCTCTTGTGATTGCTAATGACCATTAATGTTATGAATTCAACCTCATTTCAAAGAGAATCATCAATGTCACATTCACAATCACCATTACCAGTTGCAATACTTAAGGAGAACACAACTAATATATTTGAGCCAAAATCCATTTCGTAACCAGAGTACATTCATGAAGGGCCAAAGAAAAGAACATACATGTAATCAAATGTCTTAAGAACGCATTGGTCGAATGGTTCCTTTATGTTGAGAAATCGGAACATAACCCAGCCGTAGTGTTTGGAAGATGCCCTAACCATGGTGGCATCCATCGATAAGGGTAAAGGTGATGTGTCATAAATGCACATCATTTACCTACTCCAATTCCATTCAATTCTTAGTACACACTAGCTATTTACCCAACAAATCATCCATCTTGCAACAACAACCTTTAATTTCAAAGAGCGCCACCTACATTACAATCTCTATTATGCATAAATGTATATCAACTATATCATATATAATCATGAATCACTCATATGGTTAACCTATGTTAGATTGGGTTTGCCACAATCCTCTTCAATGCATATAGTATGGCATGTTAGTATAGGGCATTTTCTTCCTTTTTTCTTTACTAATATGTGTTTTTTGCAGGTGTCACAAGTCCTGAATCCATGGACAGTCAACAATGATATCCTGAAAAAAAATCAGTATAACTGATCTTGAAACAACAAGCGAAACCTGTATAAAATGCCTGATCCATTTCCAATAACCCAAGATATCGTCAACCATGAAAGTAGTTTTGAATCGTATCGAATAACGCTAGACTTGATCTTCAATAGTGCAAGGGGTCCCACCTACTAGTATTATTTATCTTTTACAATAATAGGTGTTAGTAATACTTTGCGGGACAAACCTCATTGCAGATTTAATCATCAACAGCCTTCTTTACATCCCTTCATTTGTAACTCTATTGTTTTGGCTTCTTCAAAGTTCTTGGCTAAGGTTTTTTTGGCGTCCCTCTTCACAAACATGGAAATAGATGTTGGGAGAGCATTAGCGTATACTTCGATTTGCAACTCCTGATTGGGTTTATCTTCAGGTTGAAATTTTTTTAGGATAGTGGTGAACCGCTGATTAAAGTATTTAACCTTCTCCTTTGAACTCACGGTGACCATGAAAAACTCGGCCATCAAGGCTCCTGTAGTGGTTTCTTCTGCAAATTTATCTAAAAAATCCTTTTGAAACTTCTTTCAACTGGTTATGGATCCTACAAGTAAGTTAAAATACCATGTGGAGGCCAAATTCTCAAAAGTATAGGGGAAAATTGTGCATACTACGTCTTCATGTTGAACATTCATCAGTCTGATAGCTAGTATGATTTTTTTGATATGGTCTTTAGTCAATCCTAAGGTTTCAGGGTCAAATTTAGGGAGTAACTTCTTTGGATGTCAAGGAAGGTTATGTACTCGTCCAGGGATAGCCAGAGCATCTCTGGCCAACCAAGGTTGATTATTTTGAGGTGGGTTTCCCCTTTCTCCATTATGATCTTTGTTATCTTCCATGTCGTCTGATCTTGAAACTGAGAATTCAGAGTTGAACCCTTCCTCGTTAAAAAAATTGTCGGGCTCGGAGCATTTGTCGGTTGGTGTTTCGGGGATTAGATTAAGAGGATGTTCGATTTTGGTGAGGGATAAATCTATCAGGTCTTCTACTATGTGCACAAAAACCTGGTTGGTGGTATCAACCATTGGTCTACTTACTTGTTTCCTATGAGGAAGTAACAGAGCTAAGGGCAACACTTTGATCTGTTGGGAATAATCTCTTGTCATCCTTCTAAGCTGGTTCAACTCCTCGTGAGGAAGAGCGTAAGGTTTCTCAGGGAATAGATTTTCTTCCTCTTGCTCGGGTGAGTTACTCATTTCAGGAGTACTCAGTGTGTATGGGTTGTCTTGAGAATGAATAGCCATGCATGTGGGTTGTTTTGAATCTACAGGATGTGTGAAATATTGTGTCAAAAATATTGTCATCCATTCATTCTTCAGGCCCTCCTTCTAGCGCCAATTTTGTTGAGGGATCCTAAATCCCTTTAAATCAACAACATGAACCAAACCTGCCATTGAAGCCCAATTAGACTCTACATCTTTTAATGGTGGAATGGTTCTCCAGATCTTGTGATTCAGCCAATTAATCAATGTACTTTACGTAGTGATTGACAGGATGTTTTCTTGTGAAAGATCCTCCTTCAGTTTGAACGTTTTATTTTTGTATTTTCTCTTATAGGTGGGACCAATACAAGATAAAAGCTAGTATAAACCAACTGGGTAACAAAGTGGGAAATATTAACTATTGGAGAAGGCTGAGCTTGGGATAACCCACATGCTCAAACATGCAGACAATGATTTTTACACCTACAACAATCCTAGTACTAATAGATTAACCTGCTGGTGGTCCAATTAATGATTGTGATAAGATTATTAGAAGAAAACGTACATGTAATAAACGATGGTAAGAAAAATGGTTTCCTTATCTTTTATCATCAATCGCATATTAACACAATGATTTAATTTTCATCATTAAAGACAAGAACTATAAAAATATTGAATTAGATAACTTATCAACAGATTCAGAGGCTCTTACTCATTACAAAATCCATTCATGAGATAAAATCATAAATAATTCTTCTTTAGATCCAATCACACACACTTTTGATGAAAAAATAAAACTTGTCTCTGGTCCTAAAAAGGACTTCTCAATTAAGGTAGCTCTGAAATAGTTCTTTACAAATCCAAAAATGACGGTCTTTGCCAAAACCATTGACCCTTTATAATAGGTCGATCCTCTTATTTATAACAGATTATTAACTAAAAATAACTATCAAAAGTGAAGCTAAGTAAAACAAAAAATTGTCACATGGTGCTTTCATCTCTTAGTCTTCTAAGAGTCATAAAATGATCTCACATGAGTGGATCACTCTTCTCATACTCCGACCATTTAACTAGGAGTTCCTCACATGTGTTGGCATACGAGAACCTGTGTTGGTCCATCGAGGCCGAAAGGATCTCCTTTATCTCCACTTCATGTGCCTGATATTTGACTACTTTAGCACTTAACTATTGTATCACTGTCTGAGCCTTGATTGGGTGCTCCATGAACTATTGTACTTGTCTTGGTGCCATGTTCTCCACCATTGTTATCTCTGCAACCCACGATGAGTCTTGTTCGGCATGTAATTTGACTATGTCGTGCAAGTCGAAAAAGTCATCGGGTAAGACGAATTCTGGGCGGTCGATGTCTCTCATCGCCTGGTTGATATTGGTCCAGCTCTTTTCACACTCATCCCATTTCTCTTGGATTTCTGGTGAGGTTCTTGGGCCATTTTCACCCAGTGGTCGGTTGACTTCTTTATGTGATCAATGTTGCTATCCCTTAGTATTTGAATGTCGTGTTCTTCGACATCTCGTCCTTGCTGAACGATGTTGATTTATTTGATCCTTTCCGTGAGATCGGAAGAGCGTCGTGTAGGGAAAGAGTG
>CBVK0100154251.1:0-28949 GCA_900067695.1 Picea abies
ATATATATATATATATATACCCAAAATCCCTAGTGTTGTCCTCTCTCTCACTTGCTTTGTTCTTATATCTTTGCGTTGTCTTCATCCTGTGTGCTTTTCAACCTTCAATGTCCTTTCTACATTCTGCATGCTTACTTCCTTCTGCATGCTTAGTTTATACTTTGTTTTTTTCTCCCAAAACTACATTCAAAACTACCTGTCTAATAGGCCCCCAACACTCACTTGTGTCTCCCCTCGAGCCACTCAAGCATGTTGCCTGTTCTTCCATGCTGCAATGAATTGTTGAGAGACATCCTTAGAGACAACTACCTCTAAGACAATTGTGGCATCTTTTGCTGCGATCTCCTCTAGGGCCTATGTGATCAAGTTTTGAAGTTTGTTCTCTGTTTCGACTGTGGATTGTTTGACCTTCCCCTGTAAAGTAGCCAATTCTCCAATAATCGTGACAGTTTCTTCCTGCCTGGGTCCAAGTCTCTGTTGAAGGACCTTCTGCTGGTCCTTGAGTCTCTCCACTTCGACATATGCTTGTCGCTGAGCCAAAATGGTGGCCATGCACTCGATCGATGGCAATGTTGTCACCTTCTCTGCTACCTCATTGGCATGTTCTTGCGCTTCTCGCAGTTTTGCCTCTACAACCTTCATATCTGGGTCTCCCATGAGCTCTTCCCACACTTTCACATTCTCTTAGTAAATGTTTGTGCATTCATCTTCAAATTTATTAATCTTGAAAACTGTTATCATTTCCATCCTCAGTCTATCTTCGTGCACGTCAGGTGGTGTTCCGAGCATGCTCTTTAGTTGTATATCCTAGATTTTCTCTCTGAAGCCCTTCATGACTTCACCAATTTTTGACAACTGTTCCTCCATAGTGGCCTCTATGACCAGGGGAACTTCTGGTACTTGTTTTATAACTTTTGGACAACGTCTTGCATCTTATGTACCATAGCTTCTGCTTTGTCCTTCTCCTTTTGTGATTTCATTGCCCTTTCCTCTCCAGCCTCTTTCGTCCTCAAAATTTCCTCCATTTGACCTTCAAGATCCTTCTTTTACTGAAGGGTCATATCATAATATGTCTGTACTTAGGCACTTTCATCCCTCATTTTGGCCAAGTATTGATGCATAACATCTCCTCTATGATTTATTTCCTGCACCAACTCTACTTGTAACTCCTGGAATCTTTGGATGGGTAGTCGAGATATGACTATATTCAATTTTCCCAACGACTTTATTTGTTCCTGCAATGTGCCTACTAGAAACTCTAGCACGACTGCCTCAATATGAATGGTTATGTGTTCCCCCTGAGATCTGTGTTAGGTCCATCGATGCACTGTTCTCTTCTATCCTTGTTCCTATGGATGGTCTGTCCCTTGACTTGGGGTCTTTCACAATGCATGTTGTTTCTAGGAGCTGCTGAAGGATTTCCAAATGATCCTGAACCTTGTTTTGTTGGTCCTCATGCTTCTTGGAAACTTCCTCCCATAGATCCTCTATGGAATCCCTAATTTGGTATCCAATCTGATCCATATCATCATTGGTTAAAATGTAAAAAGGGGTTTGTAGTTGCGCTTTATATTTCTTTTGCGCTCCACCTATTTTTTCTGGCCCCTTATCCTTTCTTTTGAGCCCTGCGACATTTGTCTAGTCCTGTTCCTCCTTTTTTTTCTACTGGTATTCATCCTCTTATGAGGACCCTGGCTTGTCGATTGGACTCTTCTAGTCATCCTCCGAGTCAGATATGATTGAGTTCACATCTTCAACTGTCAACTGGTAATTGGTTGGAAAATCCTATCGTGTATGATCATTTTTGGCTTGCACATACAAATGGTGCATGTCGACTCTGAAGCGTGTGACATCCCTGTATGAAATGACTGCTTCCTATGGAATTGGAAGTAGTCTCTACTACATTCATGATGAGTTGTAAGTAGGTATAAAAAGTGGTGTTGGTGTCAGTTTTCTGTCTATTGATGGTGGAAAATGATAAGTTGGCATATCTAGCAGTCAAAGGGCTGTGATAGAGGAAGATCTAGAGAAGATAGGTGTCATGTCAAAGAAGTAAAAAATGACACATTTCAACTCACAACACAATAGTAGGAAGAAATGCACCAACAGATGAGGCACAGATGGTTGAGCTAAGCCAAATACTAGAATCAACAAACATAATGCCAAGGCGACAAATAGAAGAGGAATATACAACAAGCACTACCAAGACTAGGGAGGCAAGACCAACAATCTCCCAGTCATTAATAGAAGAAGGTAAATGATGATTTATAAAGCTAACAATGGGGGCGGTAGAGTTCCCCACCATAGAGATGTAGGAACATGCACGGGGACTATGTCACATTGACTTAGTTCTATCACAAATTCCAATAGAAGTATTGCATAAATTACAGATGAGCACGACACAAGAGATGAACTCGCATGCAAAGAAGACATCCAACTAGTTGGTGAAGGTTATGAAAAAAATGTCGCATTGGAGATGGATTAAAATAAAGTTAAACAGGAGCACGATGAGTCCACATAGAAGGTTGAAAGAATGCAACATGCATTCGATAAGGTATACCAAGAAGTACCAAAGGCTCAAACAAATAAGGAGGCTCCAGTTGAGGAGCAAGTAACAAAGATAAATGAATCCATTCCAGGCTTCCACGTATGAATGGTTGACCTAGAAGTGTGTATGACATTGAGCACTCCACCCAAAGAAAGGGAAAAAAGGGATCCGACAGTGACAATAGTTATGGAAAGTATAAATACTCTAGAAGTAGAATATGAATTTCTTTTCAAACTCCCTAAACATGAAAAACCATCAAGTTTACCTTGTATGGGCTTGTAAAATTATTCATTGAAGGACCCATCTGGGAAAAAACCATTACTTCTTCAATTTCATTAATAATTTGAAGAGGAACTTACCGAAGGTGAGTTATACTGAGCATTTGTTATCCTCCTCAAGTTCATTAAAAAACAAAGAGGTACTGATCTATCTCGATGGGGGAAAAATTTGAGAAGTGGGTCAAGCTTTTGAAACATTACAATTGATGTTCTTAGTTGCCCTTGAACATGGCACCTATCTGCATTCAGGGTACAATTGGGTAATCCACTTGTCTCTTAGTCACAGCCTCTATGTGAAATATATAATAAAATAATAAATTTTAGGGTTTGATTATAGATCTGGCACACTTAGGGTTCACCCGACTGAAAAAATTATACACATCAATAGTGTGAAGTTGAGAAAGTTGCAAGTAGGGAATGATAGAGAGGGACATCAATTCAATTTGAAAGAAACTACAAGAAAGCAAAAAGAAACAACTCTGTGTAAAACCAAGGGTTTGCAGCGCCAATGGTTGAGTTCACAACACCAGTTTGCAACACAAATGAACTAGGTTTTATGAAAGACTCACAAGAATTTCCATGTCTGAGAGGGAACATATAATTGACTGGTTAAAACCTTGGCCTTAGACGAATCTCAATTTGACAAGGGTTTGGTCAATCAAAAGACAAAGGGTTCGCAACGCCAATCTGTAGCCCACCATTTATAGCGCAGGGTTATAATGGATAATTTGTAGTACATAATTGGCAGTGGGTAATATTACTGTTTGCAAGAGGAAACTGTAGGATGACCCTGTGAGATAAAAATCTTGAAAAATTGTCAGGGTTTAGAACATAGGAACTTCAGGTTTTAATGGTGCAGAGAGTTGGAAACACATTGGAAATTTAACAGTTTGCAGTGCAGGGACAATATACAACAAATTTTCATTCTTAATCAACCATTTAAGCAACATGCAATCGTCAAAGGAGTACATGGTGTGTCTGAACTTAAGTTGGTGTTTTGTGAACTCGAGTTGGACTTAAGTGGAAACATCCAATCCTTTTCAATCTACTACAGCTAGTTCGTAACACCAGTCTGTAGCACCAGTTTTCAAACTCTAGTAGTGTGCTTCATTCAAACTGTTAGAGTTGTTCCTTGACATAATCCTAAAAATCATAATGAATTGAATTCACTAAAGACAATGAGATCTCCTCTGACACGTTTTCAAAGTGAAATGATGAGAGATTAGTGCATAAGGTACTTCTTAGCACGCTGCGAACTTTTAGGTGAGTTGGCAAAAAGTAAATATGACATCCAAATTGACCTTCAAATGGTTGAAAATGACATAATGGAACTTTTGTACACACCCTTGAGACAAGACATATGATGATGATGATTTTAAGACCAGGGGTGTGACCCATGCTGACCCTTATTTCCTTCATGATGATAAACAATAGCATGACACCAAGGCTCTAAATCAAGACTAAAAACAAGACTATGCTTATGGAAAAAATCAAACTTGAGTTATGACATGAGATATAACCCAAATCCTAAAACTAAAAGACTCTATGACTCAAAACAAGACAAATCCAAATATGTTTTGACCCCTATACATCCTATGTGCTAACAATACGATTGAAGAAAATAATGTTGGTAGTGTAGGATCTACATTACATACATGCTTGGAATTTGAGGAACAATTGGATAAAACAAGTCTTTCTATGGAGGACTTTGTTAAACATAATGATGTGTCAACTATGCTACAATTGGTAAAAGATATGAGCAATTAGATGATTGATTTCAAGAGAAAAGGGGTAACTTCTACATCTGCCCCATTTGGAACTTTCATATAATCTACTTTTAGGAATCACCCAAATAATTTCCATCCTAACAATTATGCTCCAAAGGCTATTCTTTCAAGAGCTTGGTGCAATTTTTGTGAACATGATCATGATGAGAGTACCCGTGAGGTAAAAAAGAGTGCAAGATGTTGTTCCTTAGATTGATTCTAAGGCTCAAAGAATAATGTCAGGCATCAAAATTTTTAAATGAAATGTTTTTATAAGTGCTTTATTCTACCTTCAGTTTTTAAGAGAAACAATCTTTAAATAATTTATGATAAGACAGTTCAAAGGTTGTATCTCGTTATCTAAGTCATAATTTTAATTTCAAATGATGTAGAAATGATTGAAAAAACTGTTAAAACAAAGCAAGGTATCAATTACAGATAAGTCTCACCTTATTTGCAGTAGAAGAAAAAATAGAAGATGTACCCTTGAAAAGAGATTGAGAATGCAATGATTCACACAGGTCACAAGTCTTGTTTTTACTCATAGTAATAATAGAGGAAAAATTGTTACTGAATGAACTTATGATATATTATGATCACAATAGACGTATTACTAAATTGTAATCATTCACTCTTCAAGAACTACAGAAGGAAATTCATAAGAGATGGAGACACAGAGAAAACACATAACTCAAATTGAACGAAACTTAGAACCTCTATTTGTACTTGTATTAATATTCAAAAAGTTATCTCTTTTACATTAGGCTAGAAGCAACCTTGAATATATCTAAAATCTATGTATTTATACAAAATTGTGTCAATTAAAAGTAGTTGGACTTTCCACAATATCTGCTCTAAAAATAGAATACAATCCGAACAAGATAAAAATATATAGATATTGTTGAGTTTTGATTTGATGTGCTGGAGTTGTATATGTTCCTTCATTTGCTCCCAGATGCACTCCCTTTCCTCTGTTCATTGAATTGGGTACACATGTCCATCAAGGCTACCACGAATATCGAAGGTTCAATTTTCTCGTTCAATTCAAAAGCGAACATCTTCTTTTGTACTAGTGGCAACTTTGTTATAACCCTAAATTGCTCCACAAATGCATACCTGGCATCAGGCCCTCTTACTTGATATTGTTTCCAAGCCATCACTGAGTTGCTCTTCTTAATAACACTATTTTTGAAGATGTACGCACCCTACATCATTACTGCCCCTGTACACATGCCCGCTGCACCATTACAGCCTGCGTACATACGCTAGCTGCACCATTACAACCCACGTACATATGCTAGCTGCACCATTATAGCCTGCGTATACTTTCAAAAGTTGCAAAAATTAAAATGTTACAAGGAATTCGTTGAGATTATGGGCTATTGGGTAGTTTCCCAACTAATCCACCGCCTATAGCCCGTCACCCAACCAAATAACCATCCTTTTGTCATATGAAAGGAGGTGTTGGGGTCTCATTCCCAAGCTAAGCATAAGAACTGTGAAACTTTGCTTGTTTCACATTCCCTCCTTTCCCCAAGCATTTGCAGCCTTGTTGTGAGAATTGCATCATAATTCCCCATTTTCCACTTTTTCCTCCTTCATAAGCCCATTCCATTTCCAAGAAGAAGGTTGAGAGGAGAAAGATACGCGGAGGTGCACTTGGAGCTTAGTGAAGAGGAGCCTAGAATAGGTTCGTGGAGCAGTTGCCGACCTTGTTGTAAGTGAACATTGTGATATCAATAAAATAAATACTTTGCCTGTCCCGAAATATGATGTGTCAAATGTTTGTATTTGATTTATGTTTTATTCTAACATCTAACCCATGATTTATATATGAAATGCATGTTTGAAGTTTCCTGTTTATCTGTTTGTGAATGCAGGTCAGCCTTGGGAGGAGGCTTGTAGTCAATGGATCTATCAAGCACGAAAGGATTGACACCGGACGCAGAGTAAAATGTATAGTTACCTGATCCTTCTCACTTTGTCTTTCATGTATGAGTCTGGGATATGTTCGGGGTAGTTAGAAAAGTATGAGACCTTTAGATGGTTGTGATTTTCCTACATTCTAAACCCTAGTGTAGTCCTTAGGGGGGTTGTCCCACTCTAGCATAACTGGCGACCATACTGGGGAAGCCTCTAGGGTTTTAGGGGATTTGTTTTGGGTGTTTGATTGGTTTTCTTGCCTTTTTGAGTTTCTGTGGGTTTTCTAAGTCTTTAAGGGATTCTGGTCACCTGTTGGTGCCATACCAGTTCTCCCTACCTTGTTAGTATGCATGTTTGTTTTCTTTTTTGGAGAAGTGACAGAGGTGTACGTGGCCTATTGTAGGTCAGCACACGTACATATATGCCCTTCTTTATAGACATCCCACGTACATATGTAGGTTGCTTAAGCATCAATAGAGTGCCCGTGTCAAGAAATTTTTTCGTTAAGAAGAGGCAGTCAACCTCTTCCCTGATTGAAGTTTTACTTCTCAGGGTTTCTTGATTAAGAACAATGTCTCTATTTTTATAGTCGAAGCTTGCTTTGGATGTCATTTTCCCTATCTTTTTAAATATTTCTTGTGTTTAATTTCGAAAGGGTTTTGGGCGAGTCTTTGAGTTGTTGATCAACCTGTTTGGTGTCATCAGTGACTCCCTGCAATCCGCTGTGGGCTAGAGGTCAATTTTTCAGTCTTGTCTGGTTTTTCACTTTTTCCCCTTTCTCTTGCTTTAAAGAAAAAAAAAAGAATTTATTTCAAGTTTCTTGTTTGAAGCATAAAACAAAGAATAGAAAAAGATTTCATTTTCTTAGTTTGGTTAAGTAGTTGGGTTAGTTATTTTGCTTGTTAGGAAAAAGAGTTATTTTCTTAAGTTCTTTACTGATTTCTTAGAACATTAAGTAGCTCGTAGTCGAGAAAAATTTCATTTTAGGTTTTCCTTTAAAAGATCTTAAAAAAAAGTTAGTTATGAAAAGTTGGTTAAAGAGTTAGTTGCAAATCTTTATTGTTAACTAGAAGTAATTTTGCTTTCATTTTCATTTATTTCTTCTTCGTCTCTCAAAACACACCACTAGTTTCATTTCCATTTCCTTGAGTTAAAACAAACCATTTAAAATAAAGGTTAATTAAAATAAACTAGACTTTATGTTTGTAGGGTCAATCAACTAGTCTAGGCTAGAGCCTTGAATTAGGTTGGAGAGGAAACTCTTCAAGGCTTATAAACAAACATTGGAGTCAGACCTAGGGAGTGTAAAAATTCCAGTAAATGTGAAAGTTATTCGGGATGCACCTCTAACACAGGGGCTAAACACGAGACCATGTGTGGAAAGGCAACATAGATAACCCCTCCAAAGCCGGATCAAGCGTAGTGGGGAACACATATAGATGACTTATCGTGGGATACTGTCGGTTGCATTTGCCTACGGAGCTTTACGGATCTCAAATCCATTCGAGGTCCTCAATTGTCTTCTGGACCACTTACTTTCGATACCCTCAATAAGTTTAAGGCTTGATACCCTGCTCATTGCGGTCCACCCGACTGTCGACTGTACCCGCCTGGTGATTGTTCGTGAGCTGGAAAATTAGTTGCCTTTATTATAGAGACTTACACAAGTGATTGTGGGGGTATAACGCGGTACCTAGGGTAGATTTCGGGCCACACTTTGCAGAGTATACCCAAAGGGTGCTTCCGTGTTCTAGTTGCACTTGCACCGGTAAGTTGCTCTAGTGTTGACTGGCGTTACTGTTCTTTGAACTAGATAGTGTTTTGCTTGCTTTATCTTGTAGGAACTTTTCTAGTGTGTGCTTGTTTTCAAATGTTAGTAAAATCCTTACTGTGTCATTGATATTCTGACAAAGTGGAAGATCAGGAGCTCCACTGGTCACGAAGGCTTCAGGGCCTGCTGCTGGTTACTTTTGAGCCACCACCACCACCGTTATGGCGAAGAATTGACCAACAAGGGTCATTTGAAGCGACCAGGCTGCAGGAAACTGTGCCTGAGCCAGATTCGAGAGGAGAACACTTGAATCTGAATGAATCAACTATTTCTGACCTTGGAGCGGAAGCTCTCGGGCCATTTAACCCTCCGATCACCAACTTGTCGGCTCCAATCTTGATACAAGTTGTCCCTCCAAGGGTAACACATCATGAGCGTCAAATATTTTTTCAAGCAGCTATGGAAGAACATGTTTCTACTTCGCTAGGGAGTCCTCACACTCGCTCAACATCTGCCACCACTGGGGGCATATCACCTCCTAACCCACCTTCATCGGTCCGGACCATGATGGTCTTGACCACCTCTACTTCGGGCAGTGGTTAGATTCCGTTAATGATGATGACAACTGCTTCGTTCAGACAGAGTGCGACGATCCCTCCGTTTTCATACGGGATGCCCGACTTTGATACAAAATCTATCCTCACCTACTCCACCCTAAAGACCATGGGTCTGGGGTCAAGGAGCTCAAACACTCCTTTGCAAGGGTCCATGTGGGGCACCTCATCCCCCTATAATGCTATCCCTTACAGTGGGGGTCATATACCTCCTTCATCCCCCTCACTTGGCAGTGCTCCCCAGCAACCTGTCAGGCCAAACATGAACTACAACTTGTTTGGAGCAGGTATTCTAGGGCCTTCTTCCTACACCATGCCATTGGGTTCGATGTCATTCTATTTGTTTGATGCATTTGGTAATAATGCTTTCTCGTCAGCTTCCGTCTCGATTGGGGTCAACCCTGGTTTTGGACAACAGAATCCTGTGCAGGGTACTATTCCTACACAGGGGGAAAACACATGAGTGTTCTCCTCACAAGGACTCTGGAATTCATGGCAGGAAGCAGTTCCATCGTCAGGGATGCTGACTGGGGGCCACCCCTTCCATAGTTAATGGAACCCCAGGCAAGGCTCAATACCTATGCCCGTCAGATCGACAGGGGGCAACCCTTTCCATAATATTTGGAACACAACGCATGAAGAAATCCCCACCAAGCCCTCAATGTCCAATTATGGGAATCAACCGATGATGTCCCAACAAATGCAATATCCATACGATGGAAAATGCCATGGTATTTACCAGAACCCTGGTCAGTAACCCAACTTTTCCTGCCAACCTGGTGCTAGTCAAACTCCAGGCTCCTTTCCTCCTGTACATAGTCAACAACCCAAGCTACCGTTTCTAGCGACATTACATTTTCCAGACTTGTCAAGGTTGTTAAATGACCCAATTTGTTAGATCAACATTGGCCTCCCATGCTGAATAAGTTTCCCTCGGACATTCCAAAGTTTGAAGTTAAGCCTGGCGAAGATCCACGTGATCACGTGACGAACTTCCACCTATGGTGCTTGTCGAAGTCGCTGTGAGATGACTCCGTACAATTGCGTCTTTTTCAATGCACTCTCATTGGAGGTGCCATGAAATGGTACATTGAGCTCGACCTCTCAATATACTCTTACTTTAGCGATTTGGCGATGGTTTTTCTAAACCATTTCCAACTACCTGTGAAATATGATACCAACACCGAATTTTTGGCCAACTTTGAGTAGACGAAGGCCGATCATATATCGGATCACATCTGAGAATGGCAACATCAGAAGAGTTTGATAAAGGTACAGGTACCACTGGCTTTCCTACTGGAGTGGTTCCTAAAGTCTTTGGTACCTCATTTATCCAAGGATGTTGCAACGTCAGGAGTGTTTTCAGAGGAGGAGGCAATAATGAGAGCACAATAACTTGAACTGATATACTCTCAGTCTGGTCTATGCTATGAGATTTTTCCAAATGCACCATGGTCCATCCTTGACAAGGCCAGACACAAGTCTGGACCACATGTCGATGGTATAATTGGTTCAACACAAGCAAAGTCCACTGATCAACTGTCATATCAATTGCAACAATTGTCGATGAAACAGACAGAGGCCAGCCAGACCTCTGGTTCGGTTGCTCCCCCTACTCAAACGTCGGATGTACACAATGTGCAGTCGATGAATCCAAAGGCTAACCGGTATCCCAAAGGAAAGAAAAAGCAATGAAACAAGAAGGGTAAGGGGGATAAAAAACCCACCAACAATGATGGTGGGGGAAACATAGAGAAGATAAAGTCGAAGTATCCATGTAACCTTTGCACGGAAGACCATCCAACTCACCTGTGCCCTTGACTTACAGAGGTGCGTAAGTTATTGGCGCAGTAGTAGCCTGGTGTGTTAACGAACAAATTTCCGCATGGGAAAAATTTGACTCAAGCCTCTTCGAGCGTGGATGGGGGCAGTTAGGGACCCACTCTGTCTTCTAGTAATCCCTCGGTCGTGACCATTTATATGATGAAAGGTGATGCTTACATAGAAACTAGAGAAAATGATTACGAAATGCTGAAAATTGCCGAAACAGGTAAAGAAGCTGTAAACTCGTCTGTTCCTCTCTAGATTGAGAAGACGATGGGAAAAACAATGAAACACATCCTGAAAGGGGAATTCATAAAATCTTCGCATAATTCAAATGGGAGGGCCGCCCATAATTACTTTGTGGTGGAGGATTTATCACAAACCCCTTGCTCGATGTCTGCTTTGGAGGTCCTCCAGAGCTGCCTTGCGTAGAGAAAGGCTTTGTTGTCTGCTTTTAGATCCACTAAGACCTGTAATTTAGGAATGATCATGCTTGATATGTTTGACTTAAAACCTCATCTCCCATACCATGTTGTGTTTTAGATAGTAGTGGCTCACCCCACAAAATCTTTTACTTAGAATATTTTTCGCACGGTGGTTGATGAGGGCGCCTTGACATGTGTGATGTCATTGGTGTGTTGGAAGGCCATTGGAAAACTTGTTTTGTCTCCATCACCTACTCTTCTTACTGATTTTGATAGTCTTTCTTTTAGACCACATGGGATCATCCCTTCTTTCCCCATGCAGCTAGGATGGATAACCGTGTGCGTCGAAGTTGAAGTGGTCGATGTGCCTCTCGACTACAACCTTCTATTAGGAAGGAGTTGGACCCATGCAATGCATGCAGTGGTTGCCACAGTTTTTTGGGTCTTTTTGTTTCCACATGAGGGCTGAATCTTAACCATTGACCAATTGTCCTTCTCCCAGCCTAACCATTGATCAGGGGCATCCACGGTCCTGATGATTGATAACCCTCAGTCCGACATCGTCAATGTGGGGGTCGGTTTGTGCCCACCGTTGATGGGTACTTTTGATTATCCGCCTCCTTCCGATGATGCCAAGATCATATCGATTGTCCCCGACCAGTCTAGGGATAAAATCTTTCAATTGTCATCGTTCCGTATGACTTACTTGAACGATCCATGGACTCTTCCTTCCCCATCAACTTCGATGGAAAGGACAGGGCATCCTGACATGGCCATGCCCTTGTCTGCGATAGAGGTTGCATATAGTATTGTCCAGCAAGCTTCGACCGACCCCGATCCGACTCCCTCACAAGAGTTAGATCCAGTTCTCGATCCTATTTGGGCTCAAGGTTTCCCCGCCGCTATCGATTCTTTAGACTTGGTATTTCCCTTTGATGAGGTGATTTTAGAGGCATTGACTGGTTTAGAAAGACCCTGGGATGATCTCCATCATAGATCTTATTTCCTCCCAGAGTTAAGAATAATAGAGGCAGGTGAATTCATTTTGACTATGACTGTAGATAGATCTTATCCTATTAATCCTATGGCTACACACATAGTTTACACTGAGGGTAATATGGAAAATATCGCTGAAACGATACCTATTGAAATCTCCAGAACCCCTGGCATCATGGAGAAAGTCTTCGTCGGAGCGGACTACTCCCTGAGGAGAGTCAGATCTACACAGATTTATTTAAGGAATTCCACGACGTTTTTTTCTGGTCTTACGAGGAAATGCTAGGCATTGATCCAAGAATCATCGAACATGAAATAACGAATTATCCTGACGCCAATCTAGGCCGACAAAATCTTTGTCCGGTGAATCCTTAGAAAGAAACATCTATTAAGGCTGAAGTAGAGAAATTTCTCAAAGTCGGTTTCATCTACCCCGTTCAGTTGACTCAATGGGTGTCAAATCCCATTCCAGTTAACAAAAAGCAGGGTATGATTCATGTGTGTATGGACTTCCATGATTTGAACAAGGCCTGTCCAAAGGATAATTTCCCCACCCCATTCATTGACTGGATTGTCAATGAATGCGCAGGCTATGAGGTCTTTTATTTCATCGATGGTTTTTCGGGATACGACCAGATACAGATTAAGCCCAAAGACCAACAGAAAACAACTTTGATCTGTCCATGAGGTACATTTGCTTATCGGAAGATGTTGTTTGGCTTGAAGAATGCTGGAGCCACTTTCCAGTGGGCCATGTCTTTTGATTTCCACGACCTTAGACATATAGTCAAGGCTTATCTTGATGATTTAGCATCACGATCTCGTAAGAGCGCTGATCATCCCACGCATCTCCGACTAATCTTTGAACAATGTTGCTACTATCAGATTCACTTGAATCCAAACAAGTGCAGTTTTTGCGTGATGTTGGGTTGTTTGCTAGGTTTCATAATTTTGACAACATGGATCATGTTCGATCCTCTAAAGGTTGAGGCGATAGCTCAGTTTCCTCCCTCGTGCACAGTCCCTGAGCTTCAAAGATTACAAGGTAAAGAAAACTTTCTTCGGTGTTTTATCGCAAACTATGTCGATATCAATAAAGGGTTCATGCATTTACTAAAAAAGGGAGTCCCTTTCTATTGGGACAAAGCCACTCAACAATATTTCGAAGCATTGAAATGTGCCCTCACGTCTACCCCTCTGCTTTGGCCTCCCAATTACAATAAAGTTTTCTTATTGTACTTGGCCGCTACAGAGTCAACCATCGGTATGGTCTTGGTTCAAGAGGATGATCTGCTCGAAGAGCATGTGATTTATTACCTGAGTCGAGGCCTGGTTGGACTGGAAATCAACTACTCCCATGTTGAGAAGCTTCCGTTGGTAGCAGTGCATGCTATCCAAAGGTTCTGTCATTATATTCTGCTTCGTAAGACCATCGTCATTGCCATTGTGAATCTATTTCAATACATGTTAACACGATGTGTCATCAACAGAAATATTAGTAGATGGATTGTTATCCTCTAGGAATTTGACTTGGATTTTGTTTCCACGAAATCCAAAAAGTCATTGGTCTTTGCAGAACTTATCTTAGAACTTCTAGTTGAATCAGGTGATGTTACGCCCGAAGAATCGCTGATTAAAGGAGATATTTTTCTGATTTCATCTTTGGACCCCTGGTATGGAGATATACTAGTCTATCTCCAGACTTTGAAGTACCCCACCTCTGCTTCTCATGATGAGCATTGATGTATACGCCATCAGGCACAAAACTATCTCATACTCGATGACACTTTGTATCGTCGAGGTGTAGATTGCAGCCTTCATTGATGCCTCATTCACAAAGAGCCAAAACTCATTCTTAACGACTGCCACGTTGGAGCATGTGGTGGTCATTTGTATGGGTTGGCAACAACCCAAAATATTCTACGAGCTGGTTAGTTTTGGCCAACGTTAATCAAAGATTGCGTTGAATCGGTCAAGAAGTGCCACCTGTGTTAGATATTTTCTTGGAAGATGAGGGCACACCCCGCTCCCATGTTTCCCGTCATTACTATTGGTCCTTCACCAAGTGGGGGATTGATTTTACTACATGCCACCTGAATTCATCCAGGGGGCATCGTTATATCATCATAGCAGTAGACTACTTCACAAAGTGGGTCGAGGCTATGCCAACATTTAATAATGATGGCGAGACAACAACTCTCTTTATTTTTAACCAGATAATAGCAAGGTTCGACATCCCGAAGGAGATTTTCACTGACCACGATAGTCACTTTCAAAACAAAATGACGTCTGAGTTAACATCAAATATTAGGTTGAGGCAATAAAATTCATCACCCTACTACCCACAAGCGGATGGTCAGGTGGAAGCTGTGAATAAGTCCCTCAAGACTATTCTGCAATGAACGATCAATTCTGCCAAGTCAAATTGGCATTTGATGTTGTACTTAGCATTATGGGCCTACCGAATGTCTGTAAATACTGCCATTAGTTTTTCACCTTTTCAAATCGTTTACGGGCTAGAAGTAGTCTTGCCAATAGAGTGCCATATCCCATCTCTAAAGTTGGCAGTAGAGTTATTGCCATACACTTCATCGCTTGAGGAATGCTTATTATATATCGAGTAGCTCGATGAGCAATGCCATGATGCAGCCTTGGCCAACGAGGCTCACAAGCAATGGGTCAAGGGTCAAGTGTCAATATGATCGGTCTGTTCGTCCTCGGATTTTCTCTGAAGGTGACCTTGTCCTGGTATACAACCAAGATAAGGATCCCCTGGGGGTAGGCAAGATCAAACCCATGTGGTTCATACCTTTGATTGTGAAAGAGGTCTTAAAGAAGGGCGCTTATCGTCTAGTTGAATTTGAGGGAAATGCTTTGGCGAAGCTTAGAAATAATCTCTAATTCAAGAAGTATTACTCGTAGGTTGGTCGCGTGGGTGACTTCTTGTACATATGTATAGTTCTTATACAATTACTTTTTGTCTTTTTGTTTTATGGACATGTCATTATTTATGTCATCTTTTTCACTATGGCAGATGTCAAGTGAATCAGAGGTGTTCATTGGGTTCACGGATGACACCAACCGACACACTCAAAGGCTTGCTTCCGCAGCTTGAGTGATTTTCATGCCTCAAGGTCAGTTGCTATATTCTGGAGGTATCTGTTTAGGTGACGCCACAAATAATGTCGTCGAGTACAATGCAGTGATAGAGTTTCTTCGTGATTCTTTGTCGCATGGTATATCTCAGCTTTGGGTCTACTTAGATGCACAACTAGTTGTGTCCTAGTTAAATGGGGTTTACCATGTTTATGATCCTACTTTACTCCGACGATTCCTTAGGGTACGTGTCTTAGAACGTTGCTTTGATTACATTGCGTATATCCATGTTCCTAGGAGATTAAATCAAATGGCTGATACTCTAGCTAATCAAGTATTAGATTGGCATATTGCACACACATAAGAAGAAGCACACACACACATGTACATACATTTGTAAAAATGTGATCCATAAGACATAAAATATGTATATATATATATATATATATATATATATGGGCACGAGTGCCTCAAAATTACATGTCCGGTATACATCACGGGGCTTATGCCCTAAAAAATATACAAAAGAGTGCCCTCGACACATAAAGAGTCCACCCTATCTAAGCACGGGGCATGTTGTCCCTGCCATAGTGAATGACGACGTTTGCTAAACGAGGCTGCATCGATGGTGGGAGATCCTCGATCTCGGCCATGGGAACTACAAGAGTGAGTGCGACGAGGTTCTGCTCCACCCATCTCAAAAATCTCTTAGCCTCTCTGGGTGGAGGTCCCCCTGCTGCTGCTGCTACTAGTACCACCTCTGATTGAGGATGTTGTCGGGTCCTTGAGAAGTCTACCGAACGCACTGGTCCCACATCTATACATAACAAATGCACAGGTGCCAGATACTCTGGTACACATAAAAAATGATATATATAAAAAGAAATTTAAAAATTAAATAACTTAAAAAAACAAACATACCTATCTCTCCTCGCTCCTCTCTAGGAGGTACGGGCATGTCCAGATCCTTGGAAAAGTTGATTCCGACATAGGGGTATTCCTCTATTGCCGGAATCTGCCGTGCCCACCAGTCGAAAAATGCGTCGTCTAAGGCCTCTATGGTCCTTCCTCCCCCCTGTCGCGATAACAATGCCACCCATCTACACACTACTTAGAAGGAGGCCACATGCCCTCACACTGTCTCTCATGGACTAAGTCTGGGTACCCTCTCAAAGAATAAAGAACACAAAACAATACCAAACCCGAATTTTTTGTTACTTCGCCCTCGACACTGTGAGTTGCCTCTTTATGCAGTCAAGCATGGTTGTGATCCAGTCGTATACTCATGTATTTAAGCACTGCATCACACAATACATGTGCACCCAGGAGGACTGATGTAAGGTCACAGATCCAATAATCACACAATAAGTAAAACTATCACCTTCAGTGATAGGTTGGTAATCTTGTGGATTAGCACCTGAGAACCCACTTTCTCAGTGTCGGCCTCACAATGCATTCTGATTAGCTCAACGAAGTTGTAGGGCCCAGGGGGAAATGAACGCAAGTTGACTATTTCCCCTCTCCTTGAGAGGCCAGTCAGAAAGGATATATCCTTAGTCATTGGAGTCAACGACTACCCCTCAAGCATAAACGCCTTAGCGTCATGATGCTAATAAGCCACCAAGGCATTCAACAGCCTGGGTTGTGCCGTCATGAGTGGACATCGGTAGAACTTCCATAACACACATTTTTTTAATGCAGTGATAGCAACGGGGTCCTCATTGACCAATATATCTATATCCTTATGCTCCCTCTCTCTCCAGTTGACATACATCATGTTACATGACAAGTTCAAGGGGAGAGTTAGCTCTTGCATATTCACCTTTTCTATGTTATTGAGGGTGTACATGAGCTGTCTTGGACACAGTCGCGTATGCACATGGGTAGATTGTTTTCTACCCACTGACATATGCAGGCTATCCTTAGATAGCCCGCGTACACATAGGGCCACCCTTTTTTAGGAGGGTGCCCCCCCCAAAAAAAAAACTAAAATAAATGCATAAATGATGAATGAAATGCAAGAGGGATGAGTTTGTACGTACTTGGTCCGAGCATAAGTTCATTTTGTCCTTTGAATCTCCCATAATCAACTCTTTTAGAAAAGGGGTCTTTTTCGCTTTTTGGTTAATTCTCAATTTGCAATGGTGAAAATGAGTTGTCAATGTCTATTTATAGACTTTTTTGAACCCTTTTGTCGTTTTTTCTGGCTTGAAAATCATTTAGTGTGGTTCTTGAGTTTCTTATTGGATGTTATGACACACTTTCATTTTAGTTTTGGTAACTTTTTTGGAGATGGTTCACTTTTAAAGGTCCTTTGGTAAAAGTCATTTTTCCAACTTTTTGCATATAAGTTAGGATTCCACTTCCACTTTTTGCATCTCGTTGTCTTTTCCTCTTTGCCATAGGATCGATTCCATAGAATTGCGACACATAACTATCATTTCTTCTTTAGAAGTGTCATAATTAGGTGGTAGAGCCTACCTTTACATGGATGCCCTAGGTAGATCCTTGTTGTATTTTGGCGTCCATACCGTCATTAATGACTTTACGCTTGGGAGTCCTTGTTAGTCCTGTCCTAATTATGAGATTGAGCCTTATACGTATGATGTGTCATCACTCTTGGCCTCACCCTCACGACTCCCAAAAATGAGCATACTTTGTTGACTTTCAAGCTCACTTTGAAATCCGAAAGCAACATTCGAAGAGACTACATTTATGCTTTTCAATCTTGTCTGGATTAACTGAGAAAAGTAACCTCTTGGAGTCTTCTTTAAGCCCTTTTCAGAGTCTCTAAACATGAAAATATTTCCGAGCGATCTTGTTTTCCTTCACGCTCGCCAAACTAAAATTTGAAGGCATGTCTGGCCGACGATAGTTTACCTCTTTTTTGGTCCGAATGGTCAATTTTACGAACAAAAGTATACTCTAGGAATTTCAGTTCGCTAGAAGAGTATTCTCAGGTATACGTTTAACCCTTTTTTGGGCCCAAGGGACTAAATTTACGAAAAAGGAACCCCCACAGAGTCCATAGTTAAGCTCTTTTCAGACTCCCTAAAATTGAAAATATCACTGAGTGACCTCGTTCCTTCACACTCGTTAAATTGGTCCAGAAGAACATCCCCCATGGAGTCCATAGTTAAGCTCTTTTCAGACTCCTTAAAATTGAAAATATCGCCGAGTGACCTTGTTCCTTCACACTCATTAAATTGGTCCAGAAGAACATACCATACAAAGTCCATAGTTAATCTTTTTTCAGACTCCTTAAAATTGAAAAAAATGTCGAGTTATCTTGTCTATGTCACACTCGTTAAAATGGTTCTGAATAAACGTCTTTTCGGTGCTAGTTTATCCCTTTTTCGAACTGACTAGAATATTTTCAAAAAAGGTACCCCAGTGGCGTCTTATTTTACGTTTTTTTAGACTCTCTAAACGTGAAAAAACCATCGAGCTTACCTTCTCTGGGCTCCTAAAAAATACATTGAACGGGGTTTCATCGTGTCCTTCTAATCACATTTGCATCTCTACGTATTTGGCCTAATGTCGACTCCATGTTGCTCTCAACTGAATATTTGAAGCATGCCTTATACGCAAGCCTTGTAGCACTTTGCCTCTGCGACCTGACACCTTGACCCATGAAGGAATTTTTCTCGAGTGTCCTTTTCCTGCACATGTCTCCTTGCTATGAGAATTAGTATGTTCCTTGCGCTTGGAACTAGTATGCTTGCGACACTCATTCCTCCGTTGTAACGTAGCATTGTTTTATTCTTTTTCAAGCTCTTTAAAAATATTGAAAAAGACAAAAAAATATAAAAAATACCCCAAAAAGAGGACGTGAAATATATTTTCTTTTTATGGCAGCACAATGAGTTTCCCTTGGACAAAGCACATCCTTTCATTTTTTTGTCAATATTTGGGATCTAATATGACCTTAGGAAGGTGTTCTCGCTACATAGAGTTGTGTCCTCCTCCGTTTGGTTATTCTTCCAAACATATGGAGAGTTTGCGTTGACTCCTACATCGTGAACTTATGTCAATGTCATGCTGCTTGAGTCTGATCATTTTTCGTGCTCTTGCCCAAGGGAATTTTCACCCAGCCTCAGTAAACCTTTCTGTAGTTTGTCTCTTGACCTCATATCCAGCCATCCCGAAAGTCCAATCAAGTGCTTGTTCGAAATCAATGAATTTCTCTGCCTGATCACCGAGATCCTCTTGTCTGTTCCCGACAAGTCATCGAAGACCTCTGGGTAGTGAAGTCGTACACTCACATTACACTCCTACCTGAGTTTGAAGATATTGAAGTTGTTTCTTGATCTTTGAAGGCCTCATCTCCAGCCATCAGACATCATTTTCTTCTTGAAGATGGATACTATACATGTATATCTTTGATTTTGAGATGCATATCTACTCTGTATTGCTCGCGACTACACTTTATATAGTTATATGACATGGATCTGCAGTGTATTTGATTGGAAGCCATGATTTATTTCATCCCGAGCATGCGTATGCCTGCCTCAGAGAGACAATTGTTATTTTTGCAGATGGCACCTCCCAAAATCTGGTCCCAGGCTCACTCGCTTTGTACATTGGTGAAGATTTTGTAATGTATTTCGGCCATTAGATGCTCTTCTGAACTCACACATTAGGGGGCATCTGTTATAACCCTAAATTTCTCCACACATGCATACTTGGCATCATGCCCTCTTGCTATTTTTGCTAAGTCATCATTGAGTTGCTCTTCTTAAAAACACTATTTTTGAAGATGTACGTGCCTTGTACCATTACTTCCCATGTACACACACCTGCTGCACCATTATAGCCCCCATATGTACACTAGCTAGACCATTACAACCTGCGTGTACTTGCAAAAGTTGCAAAAATTAAAAAGTTGCAAGGAATTCGTTAAGATTACGGGCTATTGGGTAGTTTCCCAACTAATCCACCGCCTATAACTCGTCACCCAACCGAATAACCATCCTTTTGTCATATAAAATGAGGAGTTGGGGTCTCATTCCTAAGCTAATCATACGAATATTGAAACTCTATTGTTTCACATCCCCTCCTTGCCCCAAGCAATTGCATCCTTGGTGTGAGAATTGCATCAAAATTCCCCATTTTGCCCTTTTCCCTCCATCATAAGCCCATTCCATTTCCAAGAATAAGGTTGAGAGGAGAAATATACGTGGAGGTGCACTTGGATCTTGGTGAAGAGGATCACAGACTAGGTTCATGGAGCAATCACCAACCTTGTTGTAAGTGAACATTGTGATATCAATAAAAGAAATACTTTTCCTATCCCGAAATATGATGTGTCAAATATTTGTATTTGATTTATGTTTTATTCTAACATCTAACCCATGATTTATATATGTAATGCATGTTTGTAGTTTCTTGTTTATCTATTTGTGAATGCAGGTCAGCCTTGGGAGGAGTCTTGTAGTCAGCAGAGCTATCAAGCGCAAGAGGATCGACACCGGATGCAGAGTAAAAGGTACAATTACCCGATCCTTATCACTTTGTCTTTCAATATGTATGAGTCTGGGATATGTTCGGGGTAGTTATGAAAGTAGGAGACTTTTAGACGGTTGTGATCTGCCTACATTCTGAACCCTAGTGTAGTCCTTAGGGGGGTTTTCCCACTCTAGCAAGCTTCTCCTGGATCTTCTTTACTTCTTGGTTTGTAATTTGATACTGTAAATTTGGCTTCACCAACAACTCATTTATCTTGACAAAATCGATCTGATTCATCTGCTGGATGACATATTGAATATTTTCCTTTTTTTTTGGAGTTTTCCTGATTCATTTCTATTTCAATCTGCCCCAGTGCCTCTGAGATATCATTTTCTTCAAATTCAACCAATTTTGTATTTACAGAAGATAATGCCTCCGGACAAGCCTCCTTTACATATCTGGAAATTTTCTTGCTTTCTTCCAGATTTGTCTCCAAAACTTTCAAGGCCATTTCGTCGTTTACTTGTTCATATTGTGAGAAAGGAGTGTGACCATGGATATTAGCTTTCTGCCTCCATATGATGAATTCCTGGAACTTGGATCTAGCCACACATGCATATTTTTCTTTGACAAAAATACTTTTCAGAGAAATATTTATTGCTTGATAGAACTTTTGAATAATATCCACCTTTTGATATAAATCATGTTAGACAACTTCTAGCTTCTCATTGATTTCTGATGCATGTGCTTTGAAAGCAATGTTGTCTATTATTGTATTCTCCACTAGGGCTAATTTGGCTTGCAATTGTTCTATCAAATTGTCCCGCTGAGTGATCAAGCCTTTGCTAGTCTGTGAACTCTGGTAAATCAACTTGATTTTATCTTGTAACTGCTTCATCCGATGCTGATAATTAACCCCAATTTTCTCTATGTCTTGATTCATTCTGTTGTTGACAATCTATTCTATACTGTGTATTTCATTACGCAATTGTTCCACCAAGAGAGATTTTTGTTGCAGTTGCTTGGTCAGATTGTCCATTGACCATTGATTGGTAGTGGAAAAATCCCTTAGTGAATCTGCAACTTCCTTGGCAAACTCAGGATCATCTTGACCTTTTCCATCATGAACTATTCTCTGCCTCTTAGTAAATACTCCATGTTTTTGCTGATATTCTTTCTTTACAATAGATTTTTGTTTCTTATTGAAAAAGAAAATTGAGGGAGGCATTTCTTCAGGAAATATAGGAGTAATATCATCTACATGAATGGGCTTTGAACTTAGAGTTCCAAAACTAGTCTGTAAAGGGGTTGATGAGGGAATAAGAGAGATAATTGTTGTGTATTTTTTTGGACCTGTTGTATTTGGGGTGCCATCAGGAGTAGTTGGTGTTGAATGAGGAAAAACTTGTCCCTGATTCATGAAAGCTTCAAACTGGGCTAATATTTGTTGATCATTAAGACCTAGAAATGATGATTTTATCTCTTTAAATAACCCTTCTAAAATATTCAAAAATTCTTTAGCTTTGTTTTTGGTGGAGCAACTTGGCTCAGATTCAGTAGATTTAGCTTCCTGTGAAGATGGCATGGGATTTGAATCTCCTTGTAAGATATTAGGAAAACAATTTCTTCTATGATTTTGGAAGTCGAGGAAACCAGCCTGTTGGTCAGGAGGTAGAGTGTGGAATCTACTTTGAACTTCTTCATAGGATCTAACTCCTCTGAAAATCTCATCATAAGGAAACTCCTCATGGATGTATCTTTTCATGTTGTATTGAGCCAAATGATTCTCCACTATCTTATGTGGATCATGTCTTTTGAATTCGATGTCAACTAATTTGACATCTTCTAATGCTGCAACGTCAACTTTGGTATGACCAAAATCTGACAATGTAAACATACCAACTTGAATGGAAAAAATTGGCCAAACCTTTTTTTGTGCCGCTTTCAATTCTTTGGTGATACCTCCTGTTACTGTTTGGCATGCCACTTCTCTGCACACCAACTTGTCAGGTAAAAGTTTTGGAAGGGCATGAGGAGGAAAAAAAAAACCAAACACTCTAATGTAGGAGAAGTTCTCCTCAATATAACAGTCTGCAAATGTACCTAAATTTTCCATAATCTTCTCTGAAATCCTAGGTGGTGGGTGGCCATGGATAGCTGTGTGAATAGGTACCACTACATTGTGATAGATTTCATAAAATAAATATTTAGCATTTTCTTCACATAGTTTGGAGTGGTAGAAATGTATAGGCTCAGAACTAGCCGGGCTCCAACTCCAGTTCATCAGGGGGAATGGGGTCATGAAACAAATGACATCCATGATATATGCAGACATGTAAAAAGGAGCAGGTTTCCCTTTTGATTTCAATGATTGGTACTCATCAATTTCCTTAGCCAAGTTATCAAATAGCATTTTAGCGAAATTGAAAGTATAACACTCAACAACTTCATTCATTATAGCTACCCACTCAACTGAGAAATGTGAAGGGTTCTTTTTCCCAAATAGACGGCATCGTATCATGGCTATATATAATATATGAGCATCTAAGGACACCATGAAATACATAACATGAGTGTCAGTTTTGAATTTTTCTAGATGTCTCCACCAGGACTTGATTATATCATGACCATTTCTATCGTATTTAGTGCATTATTTTCTCTCAAAATCCAGGAGAAATGCTGCATTGCAAGTATATTTGGGTGTATAAGAAATATTATACATTACTTTTAGGTTCTCTGGTTGAAAAGAGTCGATGGAGGTCTTCTGGTGGATGATGACGCTTCTGGTTTGAATGTCGACGTGTTCTAGAGCCCAACTTATCATATCATTATAGAGTATAATCCTAGGCCTTGCAACAACCTTGTGCAATTCTGACTGTGCTACCAATATAAGCTTGGCTGAAAAGGACTCATCGTCTTCCTCGATAGAATCGTCTGGACAATTAATAATCTCATGTTCTAAGATATCATAAACCTACTTCCAAGACTTAATGGTATCCTTAACTCATGGAGTGGTGTCTGATAGAATGTCTGTATTTGGATTGTAATCATCCCCCGATGCATCTTGCTTCCTCTCAGCTTTACGTGGTGCCATAATCCTCAAGGAAATAAAATTAGCCTACCTATAACAAGAGAAGTCTGTAAGCTCTTCACTGACTGAAAAATTGCTAATTGCAAATGGTAAAATGACTTGAAATTCAAAGTGTTTTATTCATAAAGTCTATCGATCTTCGTGTAGATATACTGACAAAGAATTTATTAAAAATTTAATGGACTTTATTACCCCACGCTTCACAATCTTTATTCAAATCATTAACTTTGGCAAATCATAAATGTCATTAATACTTCAACGGTTCAACATTCAGAGGGTTTGGATGTGACATGATAGAAATCCTCCGAAGGCTGAATTTCTGGAGTAAACGTTTCGAACTATTACATATATTTCGAGGCTTCAAAATTTCGAAGCTTAAGAGCTTCGGGAATTCATTTTCTTTAAAAAATTGCGGTTCGTACTTCGATGGTTCAACGTTCGGGAGTTTTGGATATAGCACGAGAGAAATCTCTCGAAGACCAAAACTATAGAGTGATTAATTAATACTTAATCATGATTAATTAAAGTTATTAAATGTCTTATTAACTCTGTAAAACACTTTTACTTTTTTGTAATATCCAATATTTCAGTGGTTTGTGAACTCAATCTTTGTTTAAACTTCCGAAGCACGAAGTTCCAAAGTGACCGTTATAGGTTTTCTTTTAAAATTCGGCAACTTCTATATTTCGGAGATCATGAGAACCGTTCGATTAGCTTAGTGCAACTCACCAACGATTGATATTGTAAGAGCCTTATTGATATATAACAACCAATGGATTTATTTTAAATTAAAAGGCAATTTCCTAAGTTTTTTGTTTTTTGGTAAATTTTTTATTTTTAAGAGGTAAAAACAAAATAATCAAAGTTTAAAATTATAAGTGTTCTAACATAGGATCCATCTGGGAATTTTGGCTCCCTGTGAGGCACAAAATAACAGTAGACCAAGTGCCTTTATTGGGTAAATGGAGTCATTATTGTTTTTTTTTGAAAAACATTTTCTAGTTTTATTTTAAGAATTAATCATACATAAAAAAATGAACTTATCCAAATCCCAAAATATTTAAAACATACTTAATGATTGATCTCAAGTTAGGCTACTAAAAATTTCCTTCTCTTAAAATTAATTTCAGAATTATTTAAGATAATCAAAATAATTTTAACTAAAATGGCAGGCTTCGACCGACTTTGTTCGCTTCGAGGTTAAGCAAATGTAACATATTTATTTAGGGAATCCCTAGTTGGTTCAAGATGTAAATATCACCGGAAAGAGAACTAGATAACATAGTATGATATATAGATATGTATGAAAACCTTACAAATATCATAGATATTGCTTCACTGCCAACGAGCCTGTTCAATACCCCGGTGAAGTTATCTACTTCTCCCATTGAATTTCCTTTCACCACTTCAATTAACAATTTTGCATTTCGCTGAGATGAGGGCAATCGATATATGAATTTCCTTTCATCATCTCTTTTGGGCAAGATGGGGGAAATCGAATTATGAATTTCCTTTCACCATCTGTCTAATATTTTAACATTTTGAAGTGGGGGCAATAAATTTGTATGTAACATACAAGGAATGATATCTGTTTGAAATATTTAGAATGAAAAAGAAGATTTGTCAACAATTTTAAGAATACTCTGAAACTAACTTTCTTCCAATTTTTAGTACACCTTTGCCTATAGGGGAAAATTTTGGGAATTTTAATCATTTCAGGGATAAACCTTGAGTGAGTTTGTCAGTTTAAAATCTGATATCAGAGCTAAAAGTATAAGGATTAGCCTAGACATACTTTTATAATTAAAATCAAAGGAACATAAAGATTTTCACCTAATCCTGTTTTGAAAATATTCTTTTGAGTTTTCAGAGTCAAGGTAAGTTTTTTTTATTTCTATGAAGACTAAAAGGATGAGAAAGGAAAAAGAAAATCTGAAGTGGAAAGAACTTGGGGAGGCAAAAAAAACCAAATCAAGGATTCAAATGATCTGAAAAAATGTCCTAATCCCGCACAAGTTTATGTATTAAGTTCAAACTTCTTTCGAGTTTATTTAATATTATTTTTATTTTTTATCTCATAGATGGCTTTAGAATTTATCAGCATGACACTTCAAGTTATAATTTTATACATCTTCGATTTCTAGGTTAGGTGATAATATCATCATGAAAAAAACTTCCTTCACATTTATTTCAATCAAAATTTTTTAAATTTTATTTGGACTTTAAGAAGAGTAAAAACTCGTACCTTATTTTTCTTTTGAATTTTCAGCAAGACATATTATTTATTTATCACATGTTTTTAGAAAAATTAGAACAATGAAAAGACACGTGTCGAGTTTTCCTTGAGCCTCATCTCCTGTTCAACAAGATCTATTCTGCAACAGAAATGAAATACAAAATATTAGATAATCCCGTAGAATTGAGATGATATAGTGCAATGCATTTTTTATTTATTTTTAAATGAAGTCAAGCAATCATAATTTTATTGAAAATATTTACAAAAAGTGATCAAATGACTTAGATAATTTACAAAAAGAAAAGAAAAATGGGAAAAATAAAAATTGCCAATGTCAATCCACTTTGGCATATACAATGGAAATCTAAAAAGTAACTACTGCATGCAATGTTTTAGATAACACCCATTGATAGGGGTGTCAAGAATATATCCATTAAGATTTTCGAGTGAGAATGAGTTTTTTCCCTCAGCAACTGCAATTTTGAAGGGTCCGAAGCAGAGATGATTGAATTTTCCATGTTTCCCTGCATCTTCCTTTCTAGCTTCCCATTTCAAAACTAAATTGCCAAGAAGAAACTCCCTGTCTTTAGCTTTCTTATCAAAAAGGGTTTTCATGTTATCCTGGTATTTTGGAGCTTATCATCCACTTCTAGTTTGTTTTGCTGTACTTCGATGATTTGATTTATTCTTCTCGTAACATCATTCAACTCCTCATTCAAATCCTTCTAGAGTTTCATCACATGAAGAGAAATATTAATAGGAAGAATAACATTAGTACCATACACTAATTGGAATGGAGATGTTGGTTACAATTCCTCTATATTGTTTGAGTTTACTGACCCAGGGTTCATGTCTGTTTGGGTTTCCAACAAAGCCTCTAAAACTATCGGCCCTCCTAGTAAACCAGAAGGAAATGCAACACACAGAATGCGCTGCACAGTCTCACCTGAGATAGCTTTAATGGGTGGTTGTAAGACTCATGTGTTTACAACCTAGGATTGAGTGTGAGATATGAGAGATAAATATTTAACCATTATTACAACTGTAACTGCAATATATTGTCATTTAGGAATACACAGGAAATATAACAACTCATTTATTAAGCATACCAAATAACTACTGAAAAAATGATAAAGATATGCATGCATTCATCACATAACACATATGTTACCATGGTTCACCCCTTCCTGGGCTACGTCCACAAAGATTTGGCTCTCATCTCTTTTATTATAGTCGTTCTGTCACTATGCACCGCGTGCTTACAACTCTTCCCCGTCGGGCAAGATCTATATGAGGCGGACTAGATCGCACCAGGCTCCCCAACCTACGATATAACCCTCAATATCTACCCTCTTTTCTCTTCTTCGGTGTAACATCTTATACAAAATAGGTCATACAACAAAATATCTCATAACGCATCAACTCATGCATTACTAAAGCGACTCTTTCTACAATAACAATAATAGTCAGAGCTTAGAACCTATAACCCCCCTATGATACCTAAGTATCAATATTTATACGTTTTCATCTCTTCAACCATTACAATACATTACCAAAACCATAAACCTAATGTCATTAGGTCTTCCCTCGCATGCACACGTGCTGTTCTTCCTTCCATCTGTCACTTTCCTCGTGCATACTTTATTTCCCAAAATCGCCTTTCTTTTCTACCTCGACTTACTTCCAACAGGCCCCCAACACTAACATGTGGCTCATATCGAGCCACATAACCTTTGTGGGCTTCCTCGATCTCCTTGGCGATCACCTGGACCATTTCCTTGAGCTCTGCTGCCTGTATCTATGTCTGTGCAATCTTCTCCTTGAATGTGTCCACTATCTGGACTGCAAGTTCGCCACTGATCAATTCCACGCACTCTGCCTGGGTCTATGCTATCTATGCCTTGGCCTCTTCTACTTGTGCCAGGACTTCTGCTACCCACTCCTCCAATGGTTCCATTTGAGCTTGACGCACCTATTTCTGTGTTTTCACAGTAGTTAGCTCTGCCTGCAATCTATTCATGTCTTGCGCCCCTTTGACGCGTTCTGTGATTGGCATTGTGTTTTTCCTTTGATTTAGATCTTGGATCATTGCATTGATCCTTTCTTCTTCCTTGTCCCACTTTTGGACCTGCTGATCCTCCTCTAATCTAGTCCAAATCTACGCTGCTTTATCGAACAAGTCAGCTGCTATGCTAACCTGCTACTCTATCTCCTGTAGCTGTGTTGTTTCTTCCTGCTTCCTTTGCTCCTTCACTACTGGTGGAGTGGTTGGTGTGATTTGTTCTTAGAGATTCTCTATCTGCTTCTGATATTGATCGATTTCCTTCGCAATCCGATCAACATTTTCTGCTGCTGTGATTTCATCTCTTTGTGCGGCCTGTGGAATATTCTCGTAAGTTCCTTCCACTTTCTATTCCAATCCTTTTATGCACTCCCTTTCCTCCTGGGTCTCATATTTAGCCTTCTCATAGACTATTTCTAGTGTGTCCCATTTCTTTGTTGCCTTCTACAATTCGACTAAGTCAACTAACTAACTTGTCTCTGCAGGTCAAAGATATGAAGAAAGACAAGGGAAAAGATAAAAGATAATACATATGGCATGTCGGATGCGGATTAGAAGGCCATGACAAGGACACCACCCTCTATTCAATGAATACTTGGCTTCTGGAGCTTCGAGCCCCTTGAAGCAATTCACCTTACCCTGGTGCGAGGTATGCAGAAACAAACATCGTACTAGTGAGTGCTATTATATGTAAAAGTATGTTCAGACACCTACAAATTTGTATTGCACATTCTGTAAGTTCATAGGACATGATGATAGGGATTGTAGGGCTTATGATCTCATGCATGAAAGGTCAAGAGACATATATGCGCGAGACTATAACTCGTGGTTTATGCTAACCTGCAACTTATGTAGTGCCGTGAGATCGGAA